>JAHWFO010065516.1:0-40850 GCA_023313115.1 Rhysida immarginata
GCAGTCTAACACTACAGTACGCAGTAATAAAGCAACTAAACCCATAAATCCAACTCCGCAATGAAGAATTTACAGATATGATAATCCTCTTCTTATAAGGATAAAATAATTTAAAAAGTCACTTACAGCTTTGTCCGTCAAGGGAAGACTTGCTTCGATAGTATAATTTTTCCTGAAGAAGACAAGGAGCTCAATTCAATTGCATCCAAGAGCATATCGAAATTGTGAAGGTGCTTTGGGCCTGGTGCTCACAATATGCCAATTTTGAGTACCCTTCGCTTGCCTCGGTTTTCTTAACTTAGAAGAGATAGAAAACTCTCCCGAGGTCGTCTTCCAGGAAGGCACGAACACTCCGAGGAAAAATTCCCGTCACTCTTGCACACATGATATATTCCGATGTATTCCAACAGCGCTTTAAAGACTTGAACTCACATCTGGAAATATCTATTACACACAAGGGCGATGAGCACAATTGCAATCTAATGGGCTCGGCGATGCTGGCATATCGAGTAGTTTCCGAATTACGCACTCAACATCGTAACACGTACTGGTTAGTACTCGCATGTGAGCACTGTCACGATTTTGAGTGCCTAAGTCGGAAACTACTCGTTGGAGTACGATCATATTTTCACGGTATACGCTCCGGCGAGCAACACAACTTTGTCAGTATTGCTTTGCTTTGTTTAGCAATAATTCCCCATTAGTTGAACTAACGTGGAACACATTCGACCCAGTTGTTTCGTGCATTAAACTATCAAAAGTTTCAGTCTTACCTGACGATATTTCCGACCTCCTTTCCTCGTTGCTTTCAACGAACCTTTCTGAATTTTCAAAAATTGTGATTACCGACGATTTTTCCGTCACCATCCACCTCGCTCGTTCATTCGTTGCATTTCGCGATGAAGAGAATGACGCAGCTGATGACGACGCTCGGTGGAACACCCACGATCGATTTTTTTTCTAAAATTCTGCCGTGACATTCATCCGTAAATATTCTGTTTTTATGGTTTCACGCTTTATTCTCTCGCATCCACTTACACATCTCACTCAAATATGAACATGCAAAATCTAATTCACTCAACCATACATGCTATTGAGTACATTACCCCATTCATATTTTAACATTTAAATTCCATATAAGTTAAACGTTTTGGTAAGTTCGTTTTAGTAACGAAAGCTTGCGCATTCTGCACTGGTTTATACGATGCCGGCAAAAAAGCAACACACGGAAGGAGTGGGTCAATTTTAATGAAACTGCACAAGAGCATAGTGTGGGTGGCATGTATTCATATTTCGACACGATGTCTACCCAGGTCCCTGATACAAGGTGTCCCAAAAGTTCTAATAGAACAATTTAATATGCCGTATACCCTCCATGAGTATGAATGCAGGCCTCGACTCTTGCATGCATATGCTCGTACAGATGCTAGATATCATCCTGGGATATATTGTTCAAACTTCCAGAAACTCTTGACGCAACTGTGTAGGTGTTACGGTTGCTGTGCTGTGACCATAGATGTACCGTCCCATCATGGCCCAAACATGCTCAATTGGTCACAAGTCTGGAGATCGTGCTGGGCAGGGAAGAAGACTCATATATTGGAGAGCTGGTAAGGTAGTACGGGCCATGTGTGGGTGTGTTAACCTGCTGGAACAGCACATTATCCTCCTATTGGAAGATAGAAGTGATATGGAATTTTCATTTGTTGATTTTATGGTGTCATTAGATGCACTTTGCCTTAATATATTTTATGCCATAATTAGTGTCCCTAAAATTAACGGTTAATTATATGAAAATTGGGTTTCTATTTTCTGAGGCAGGAACGGGTTGAACGTACCTTTCGCTGTTCAATGTTCCATTCACAAACACCAAGGATGAGCGCGAGTTGTAACTGATGGCATCCCACACAATTACGCCACAAGTTGGACCTATGTGCTGTATATAAATGCATTATGAAAGATGTCGCTTTCCTTGTTTCAGTTGCACACGTTGACCTCCATCACTAACACTGGGCAACAATGAAATTGCTTCTTAGTTGAAAGTACCCAATCTTGAATGAATTTAACGTGCTGAACACGAATATCACATTGAAAAAAGTTGATTGGCTCAGGTTGCAAAGATATTGACGTATTGTTATTTGTATAGTAGCATCTTTTAAGCCTGGAGAAATGAATGTACAACGCCCACCACTGGCAGAACTACACAAAATCACCATTCCTCCTTTACGCATCAACCTCGATCTTGTAAAAAATTTGGTAAAAGCCATGGTAATTCAAGCACCTACATGAAAAATTCCCTCGACTCAGACATGCCACATGTCGAACCGACTTAGGTGAATCCAAAATTAAAGAGGGCGTTTTTATGGGGCCACAAAATCATCAGACATGCTTCCAACGATGTTTACAAACGAGAAGCTAAAAAAAAAAACGAAAGTCCGAAGATGATAAAGGTATTCTTAACATGTATTATAATATTTACATATATACATTTTTCTAAAAAATTCGTACACATTACTAAGAAACCGTAGCCAATTCAGCTTTTTCTTAGTTATATTCGTATTCAGCACATTGAATTCGTTAAGAAATGACTATTTTTATCTCGGAAGTAGGAAATTTTTAAAATTTTGTTGCCCGTGTAATGTGCAGGCACAATCTGCTGTCATCACTGAAGAAACAGACCTCCATTCAGCCGAAGCCACCTAAAAAACAAAGCCTGCTTACTGCCCTCGCTTTGGATTTCAGCTTAATTCAACGTGGCCGGCCACACTGCGAAGTATGTTGTGAAATCCAGCAAATAAATATTTCTTGTAAAAACCGAAATGATCATTTAATAAGGCAGAAAAATTGTCATAAATTAAAAGCACTGGAAAACTACTATTCATTATGTTGTCAATTTTATTTATATTTTTTCAAATAAAATGTTTAACCATTAACCATAATTTGCATATTTGTATCATTTGTTTTCATTTTTATGAAATTTAAATTGTACGGGACTTCAGTGTTAAGAATTCTATTCAGATTTATCAGTAGCTGCAGCTCATATGTGATAACATCAATGACTCATTCAGCACGCTTTGTTTTTTAGGTGGCGTTGATTCAGCTCGCTAGACATCACTGCAACCACACAGGTCGGTGTTTTTGCAGAAAAGGAAATCTGGTTGCAAATACGGTTGTACAAATTTGGCCCTTTTTCTGCTGTTGACGTTGTGCTGGTGTTCAGTGCTTCCCTTACAATCCGATTACTTAGCGTGGATCAGTAATGCGTGGGCGTCCTGATCAAGTTTTACGTGTGTGAATACCTTCTGCAAACCACTGCTGCTAATATCGAGTCACCACAGAAACATTACATTCAGTGTGGGCCGCGATTTGCCGATAAGACCATCCAGCCTCTCGAAGTCCCACAATCCGATCTCTGTTTAACTTGCTCAGATGCTGCACAGGGGTACGCCTGCATGTGTGGGGCATGGCAGGTGTTGATAACATTCTAGATAGCAGATTAAACCGTTTCTTCCAGTGGAGGGACTTTTGAGACACCCTGTATCAGGATCTTGCACACATATCGTTTTGAAATTTAATTTATATTCTTATATTACCCACACAATGCTCTTGTGTAGTTTCATTAAATTTGACCCACTCCTTCCGTATATTGTTTATTATCTCCATTATGAAGTTCTCAGCCGTAGTTTGTAAATTTCTACAAGGTTGTTATCAACTTAGGAAGTTTGGTATTGTTGTATGGAGCAGTACGCATCTAGTGAATTTCCACCTGTCAACTCGAAGTAATCTTATCTGAGTTACCCTACTCAAAACTGATTATTTTTTTTTTGCAATCTCAATAAGCTGACCATGGCGGTTGATCTTCATTATAACTTTCTGAGCATTGAAGAGCATCTACTGAATCAGACAGATATATTCACGATAAATGCTTCCCTCGGTAAAGAAGATATATTTTCTTATGGATATCCTTTGGAGATAGTCATTTTTCCATAAAAAGCGCAATAGCTTGCCGCTCTCGGTCGTGCGCTTCTTGAGCGTTGGCGCCTTTTGAATTTAAGCAGGTTTTGCGAATGCAATTACTAACGTCTTTTAAACTAGAGTACATTTAATTATTTTACAGTAATCTAAACACACTTTTAGAACCTTTAATTTTTTTAGAAGCTGCTTATTTCCATTACTAGTTTTACATAACAATTTCGGTTCTATATTGTTTTGATGAGCTTTTCTTGCAGTACTGCAATGTCCAAATCCCATTTTTGAAAAAACTTAAATGCTAAATTTGCAGATAATCCGTAACATTCGTCAATATTTTGAGTTAAGTTTGAAAACTGCATAAGAAGAAAAAATTGAAGGGAAGAAGGTTCAAAAATGTTTAGATAGATAATATCGGTATTGGGAAAAATGCATTAATTAAAAATGTGCTAATGAAAATAATTTAGATATGAGAATATTCCGCGGATTTGCGATTTCCCGTAATTTTTGTCTTTTCAATAAGAGAATGCTTCCTGAATTCATTGCTTTTTTGGTTTACGTTACTTCCCCACCACCATCTAGAAAGTAATTTTTCCTTCCCATTTCCGTCTTAATCCCGGAATTTTAACATAAAGGACAATGACCAATCTAAAGAATTATTCCCCCTCCATATTTTTTTTACTTCCCGATTTCTCAAGAAGCAATTTTGGGTCAGAATTATATAAATAATAAATAAGAAAAATTAAAAATATATACAGCGTGAGGAAAACTTTAAAACTCAATGATTCGCACACGAAATTCAGCTGACCATACTAGTCCGAGTAACAATGTAATCTTCATTGTTTCCATCTTGAATTTTAACAATCAATTTTTTTTCGTTGTTGGAAACAATGAAGGCTGGATTATTGGCTGACTACTATGATCAGGTGACTTTTCCGCGCCGGGGCCTGTCTTTCTCGTTGGCTACGCTCGACGAACTTATGTGGCGGTGACTGTAGATCTCATGATTCACCGAGTCAAATGTTTTACGAATATCTGAAAAGATAGAAACAGGTCTAAGGCCAGAATCCATAGCTATGTCAAGATGATTCATTAAATTTTGCTTTGCATCCTGAGTACTATGGCCCTTGCAGAAATCAAACTGAAATTTGAGAGAAGAGCATTGTTATTTTAAAAAACTAACTTTGACTGAACAGCTTTTTCAAACAACTTTGAAATTGTTGAAAGCAAAGAAATAGGTCGGTTATTTGAATGTTCACAAGGAGCATTTAGTTGAATAGGACATTTTTTAACTGTTAAATTCTAAGTTAATTATGAATTGAAGGGGTCGGGGCAATAAGAACGTAACCCACAGGAAGAATTTTTTCACAAAAGTTATGTCATATTTTTTTTAAAAAAGTCTGTAATTCTGTATAGTTGATGTTTTGCTTTAATGTGATTGCACTTTACTTGTGCTATTGTTACTGAAACATACTGTAAATGGATTCCACAAGCAGTAATTATTACTATTGATGAAAAAAGGAAAGAAAATTTCACAGCCTGGATTCGAGCCAGGAATTTTCTATAATATTGGTAGTAACCTTACAGCATAACAAAGGGACAACAGAATTTCCAACTAGTTTCGCCATTTATTCCCGGCTTTATCAAGGATCCTTGATAAAGCCGGGAATAAATGGCGAAACTAGTTGGAAACTCTGTTGACTCTCTATTATGCTGTAAGGTTACTACCAATATTATTTATAGAAGCAGCATTATGAACTCTTCATGCACTCAGGAACTTTCTGCTCACCGTGCAGACACGCCAAACAATTGCGCCACCGTGGACATGGAAGCACTAACGCTATCTACATGTTCTTAGGGCTGGTTGGAGCAGTACCCAGTTCGCAGGCTGGGACTATCTTTCCTACTGGCGTAATATTCGTAAATAAATTTTCATCAATAATTTAAACATCTGAGGTTTGGCGTATAATTCTCTTCATTTCTTACTCTTTAGAAATTATTACATTTAGTAAGAACTTCTTCCTGTAGGTTACGTCCTTATTGCTCCGAGCCCTTCAATTATAAAGATTTCCTAATAACCACATATTGATGTTATGATGATTTCTTTCTAAATAGGAACTCATGAAGTTGATGGGTCTCCATGGATGGATTCAGTGGATGGGATGGTTCTTCACTTCTTTTATTGTAATGGGAATCAGCGCCATTTTTATTGTCATCCTGTTGTTTATACCGTTTACAAAGGAAACTGCCGTGTTCAATAAATCTGAACCGATACTATTTTTAATAATAATTATGTTGTACATATGTTGTTCCATCACATTCTGTTTCTTCATTAGTAGCTTTTTCACTAAACGTAAGTAGACAAAACTAATAATTATTAAAGTTATTATTAAAATTAATGCTTTTTACAGTTATCAAAATAAGTAATTTATTCAGTTAATTGAAACCTGAGCCCTCATTTATTTTTGTTCAGCTAGCTTTGGAGTGAAGATAGGTCTTTGACATATCACATAGCGTTGTGTCTGGGGACTGAGGGGGGGTAGTGATGGACAGCTATGTCTTGGTTACCTCAACGACTTACTGAACATTGGAATCGACGAACCTCACCATGGCAATAATATTTATTGAAAGTACACGAAAATGGTAATAGTGTTTCCGCGTAATAAAAAAGGCACATTATTTTGTGGACACCCTGCACCGTATTCGGTGACTATACAGGGTGTTCCACAACAGGTATAAAAAACTTCATGAGCGTATTCTACATAAAAAACTGAGACGAAAATGCCGACTACAATTTTTGTTTTAGAACGTTCATTTTTGAGTTATGGGTCTTCAAAGATAACGAATTTACCCTAATTTCGCATACAATTCGTTTTTAAACTTGACTTAAATAATGTCAATTGTTGCCGATTATTGTTGTTTTAATTGTTATGCCGCTAATCGTTACTGAGAAAATATGGAATTAAGTAAAGAAGATTATTTCGAAATATTAGTTTTGTACGGCGAGTGCAATACAAGTGCAAATGCTACAGCTCATGTTTGGGCAGCGCGGTTCTCTACTCGCCCGCGAATTTCAGTAAATGTTTTGCTACATTTAATTCACCGTGTACGTACAGAAGGGGTGACAATGCCAATTAATCGCGATGGACGGCCAAGAAAAATTAATATTTCGAAATGAAGAACTTACTGAGCGTCGCATCGAAGAAGACCCAACTTTAAATGTACGCAAATTGGGAGCCGAACTCAACATTTCCAAATCAAGTGTTTATCGACAACTCAAGAAAATTAATTTATATCCGTACCGCTACGCGAAAGTTCAAAATTTACAACATACGGATTATGAACAACGACGTTTGTTTTGTACATGGCTTCTAAATAAACAAGCAGAGGACGGAAACTTTGTGCACAACATTTATATTCGGATGAATGTCACTTCACCAATGAAGGTTGCTTCAACCAACATAATTCAAGGTATTGGACATCAGAGAAACCGCACGTTATTCACCGCCATAACTTTCAAAATAAATTTGGAATAAATTTATGGGCTGGAGTTCACGGGAATTCAGTTGTAAGTAAAAAAATAAGAGTTTCCACTATTTTCTATGACTATTTTGTATAAATGTCAATTATAAAACACAATAAAAAGAATAAAATGTTACATGAAGTACTTAAAAAGTCTATTGTTTGACATTTTTCCTTAATTACTGTACGTATTTATTTAAAATTTAGTTCAATTACATTTACTATTATCATTATAACTAAAATTACACTGAAACTCTGAACATCACCACAATAAATCGTTGCAGATTGGACCACACGAGTTACTTACCAGCCCGTCTAAATAGCAAAATTTACACAGGTTTTATCCAGAACCGTCTTCCAGTGTTACTGGAAGATGTGCCACTTATGGATCGTCTAAACATGTGGTTTCAACACGACGGAGCTCCACCACATAGTTCACTTCTAGCACGCCGTGCGCTAGATCATGTCTTCCCAAATAGTAGATGGATTGGAAGAGGAGGAGAAATTCATTGGAGGAGAAATAGTAGATCACCGGACCTCAATCTTCTAGATTTTTGACTCTGGTGGCACCTAAAACTGCCGTTTTTCGTACACCAGTTAACGACGTTGATGAATTGCGAAACAGGATCACCCAAATATTGGAATCCATAATACCCGCGATGGCAATAGCAGCTTGCAACAATCTTGTTCATCGCGCTCGTCTTTGTCTCGATGCTGACGGTGGCCACTTTGAGCATTTAATGTGAATTAAGATTCCATAGATTGTTATTAATAATAATTATGTTTACCTTTTATTTATTATTTAGAAATCACTGTTTATAAATTTATAATGCCTTTACGTTTACCAGTTGTAAAATACTATGATTTGAGGTTAAGTTTCACAAACTGCTGTAGATTTTTATTTAGACTAGTCATGACTTTGGGCAACACTGTCATAACACTGACCATCAAGTCAGAACATATGTACCGTGTGTTTGCGTTATTATTAACGAATTGTATGCGAAATTAAGGTAGATTCGCTATCTTTGAAGACCCATAACTCAAAAACGAACGATCTAAAACTAAAATTGCATTCGGCATTTTCGTCTCAGTTTTTTATGCAGAATACGCTCACGAAGTTTTTTATTCCTGTTGTGGGACACCCTGTATATTAAAGTTTACTATTAAATAAAAAATTAAATTGCTTACTCGATTTTATAGAAATGTCAATTCCTGTAAGTCAATAAAACTTAACTGTGTTCATATTTTTTGACAAGAAAGCTATAATTTCTTGAATAAACATGAAAAAGAAAGCTATAATTGTTAATTACTTCATTATATATGGTGTTTCAAAAGGTATAGTCCAAACTTCACTTACAGTTAGGAGGCAGTAAGGTGAACAGATTCTATTAATACATGGGGGGGTCGGAACTCAACCACTGCCAAGGTAACGTTAGAGGGGGAAGCAGTAATCAGAGTGCACATGAAAAAACATGAGTAATTATGCACTGTGCACACGTTTATTATGTAACAGCGAATCCACTGAAACTTTACAAAAGATGCTCAAAATATGAGCCAGTCATGGCCTCACATGCTTGATAACGGTGCAACATGGATTCCCGCATGCGACCAAACATTCCAGGCATTTCTCTGAAGTCGTCTGAAACAACTGCAATGCGAGCTGCCAGATCTTCAATGCTTGTCACAGGTGTTTGGTACACAACTGATTTCATGTGGCCCCCAAAAAAGAAATCCTTGCCAGAGAACTGCAACCTGTCACTTGTCATTTGCTCCCCTATTAACTTGACAATGGTTGAGTTCCGACCCCTCATGTATTAACAGAATCTGTTCACCTTCATGACTCCTACCTGCGTGTGAAGTTTGGATTATATCTTTTGAAACTTTCTGTATATACAGTACGAGAAATAAGTATTAGATCAACAGTTATTAACACAATACTAGCAAGCCAACTAAAATCAGAAAATGTTTTTATCAGAAAATTTGGTTGAGATTTTTTATAATTTATGTCCTCTCAAAGCAACAAACTGCTTTTATAATTACGGTTTAACACATTGTTCTGTTGACACAGTAATGTTAATTAAGGTTCGATCGCAATGAAACACTGATGGACAAACTTTTTTCAGAATTTTTCTAATAAGTTCAAATCCTGAATACAACAAATGATTATGTGCTGAACGTAAAGACAGTTTTTATCTTATTACTACGCATGCGCTTAGAGTAATTTTTAAATGTATATTACAGCTAATTAATAGTAACTTAAGACTATTACCACAAAATCTATGAAAATAAAAATATAATTTTCGGAACTGGCAATAATGCAAAAATGCAGAGGACCGAAAACAAATTTTTATAAGGAAAAAGGATGTGGATATGTTAATAATAATGCAAGAAATAAAACACTCTTTAACCACAACGAGTAAAAGGAAAAAATACGAACTGTAAGTACTTTTCGAGAACGAAGCTCTCATCTTCAGCAGGAGTAACACACGCAAAATCTATATTTAACACATCTACAGACCAAGACATTTCACATAAGGCCAAAATGAAGTTTATAGATACAGTAGTTTTCACCAACGAAATGTCGAAAGAATCACCCTTGTAACTTAAATATATACGAGTGGAGATCAAAAAGTAAGTTGCACTAACTCGCCGCAGGAGCGCGCTGTGTGTCGCAATCTTGGGCAAAGCGGAGAAAGGGACATTAACTGCGCAGACGTCGGATAGACGGTTGCTGTGGTTACCCGTCGTGTTTTATGTTACTAGCGGTCTAAAAGCAATGGCGCGCCAACTGGATGTCCACTCCAAACTTGAGGCGCGAGCAGCAATCCGATTTCTATGGGCCAAACGGATGAATTGCATGCTGTATATGGAGAGCGTGCAATTTCCCGGCAAGGAATTGTAAAGTGGTGCCAACAATTTGAAGCAGGACGCACGGATATCACAGACGAAGATCGCGTATGCAGGCCCGCAACGTCCCGTACCATTGCAAATGTTGACCGTGTGGATGCGATCATTAGAGAGAATCGGCGTATAAAACTGGTGGAAAACGATTTCGAAACGATGAGGAGGTGAAAGCGGCTGTCACCGTGTGGTTACAAAACGCTGGAGGTTTGGTTTGGTTTGGTTTGGTTTGTTTGGTATTAACGTCCTTTTCAACTGTCATGGTCATTTCAGGACGGCGTTATAGGGGCCGCAAATTTTGCCTCGCAAGGGTTCTTTAACGTGCAGCCGGCAAACGACTACACGGGACCAACGGCTTTATTTCCCTTCCGAAGGAAGTGCGTGATCTCAGGATTTTCCCCCTGAAAAAATCCTCGTCGTCCTCGGCCGGGGTTGAACCCGCGTCCTCGGGCATCAGAGGCGTAAACGCTGGAGGAGATTTCTATGCATCCGGAATCGAAAAGTTGGTTGATCGTTCGGATAAATGTTTAGGGTCTCTTGGGGACTATGTGGAAAAGTGAACCTACATTGTATTCTGCTATAGCCGTGTTGCTTTTGTATAGGTGGTGTAGTAAATGGCCATACCGTGGAAGTGCAACTTACTTTTTGATTTCCCCTCGTAGATGTTGGTGATATAACAATGGCCAGGTGACTTTTCAGTTCTTGCGTGTGCTTCAGCCCAACCGTAGCCAACTAAAAAGACAGGCCGGGGCACTAAAAAGTCATATGACCAAAGTAGATCGAGCAACTTTGGTAGATCGGTGAAAATCATGAACGTTTGCCAACAGTGTGCACGAAACTGTAAATCCACCCATTTGGATTTGAGTCCAACACCACCTAGACAGAAGGCCTACGCACAGAAACGACATAAATTGTTACATCATCATCAAACGGCCAAATTTAGGGCTTATTATTGATGGAAATACGATTAACAATAGCCGTGTTGGTGTGATGTAACAATGTACGACGTTTCTGTGCGCAGACCTTCTGTCTAGGTGGTGTTGTTCAACCCGACGCCAATAATGCTTAAACGTGCAACAACAATGCAAAAGTTTTTCAGTTTTTATCCTATCAATACACATGCGCTTAAAACAAATTTGAATTGTAAATTAGCGCTAATTTATAGCAATTATGGAAACAAAAACTAAATTTGACAAATCTACAGACCAAGTCCTTTTATTTAAGACCAAAATGAAGTTTATAGATACAGTAGAATTTCAGCAACGAACTGTCGAAAGAATCACCCTTGTAACTTAAATATCTATATATATCTATAGCTTGTCTCTCTGATCATAGCTTCCTTTAGATGCTGAATAAATCATCAGAATAAATTCGTTATGTGCATTAGTGGTTTCCCTGTCTTCTGTTGTTTCACTTCTGCATTGGTGATGCATGCTTAAGTATTGTTGGCGCCGGGTTGAGACACACGCAAGAACTGAAAAATCATCTGTCCATTTTTGTCTCAGCAACATCTATACACTATATTTAATTTCCAAGGGTGATTCTTTCGACAGTTCTTTGGAGAAAACTATTGTATCTATAAACTTCATTTTGTTCTTAAAGGAAAGGTCTTAAGCTGCAGATGTCTCAAATGTAGTTTTAGTGCCCATTATTACTATTAATTAGCAGTAATATACATTTAAATATTGCTTTAAGCGTATGCGTAATGATATGATAAAAACTGTCTTAACGTACAGCACATAATGTACTATTAATTACTTACGTACAATTATTTCATTGGCCTCCGTGCAACGTTCTCTGCTTTTAAGCTGCTCTATTATTCTATTATTATTTGAAAATTTTTTATTTATTTTTTATTTAAGAGATGGAGATTAATTATAAGATGTGTTGTTTTCCGTCAAATTCTGACGGGATCTATAAATTCTGAGTATAGATTTAAGTTCCAAGGGTGATTCTTTCGACAGTTCGGTGCAGAAAAGTACTGTATCTCTAAACTTCATTTTGGTCTTAAATGAAAGATCTTAGTCTGTAGATTTGTCAAAGTTAGTTTTTGTGTCCATAATCATTATTAATTAGCGGTAATTTACAATTCAAAATTGCTTACGCTGGCAAATCAAACAATCCTCTTCACAATGACGTCACAATCGACAACTTTGCTAGCATTGATGATCAAATTAACAACAATTATATAAACAATTAACAACGATAACAATAAACAACAATACAGGCAAATAGATTTTTAATTAAAGAGATGGAGATGGTTATTTACCATCTGTTCAACGAAAGAAAAACTAGGTGTGTTTAATTAAATTTCCGATTTCAATTGTTAGACATTGTTGCCAAGTAAAATTAACAATGTTTAACAATTGAAATTGGAAATTTAACTGGACAGCCCAGTTTTTCTTTCATTGGACAGAGTATAGTTAGATTTTAATTTCAAACACGGTCTAGAATATACTGGTCCGAAGCCTCTATTGGTTATCCACCAGTCATGAGTTTTGAGGATGGAGAGAAACAGATATCAACGATTAATGAAGTGTACATTTCTGTGCTAAAGACTTTCGAATGGATTCAGCAAGTAGATAAAGTAGAAAATCTCCGAAACTTTATACAAATTTTGTAGTAAATTTTTTTTAAGACTAATCAAAAATTTGATAGAATTTTGTCTCAAATTATTTAAATTTATCTGAGTATCATTTTCATAAGTTGGAATGAAATAATGAAATTTTAATAATATATGTGACATCGACCATTTTAGCTCTCCGTATTTTATTACATCGTTTTTTAACGGTTTATTTATAAATTTGTGAGTTACAGTGTGTCCACAAATTTTAGACTCACGTGCATAAAATTTTATTATCTATTAAAATAATCAAAAAGTTGTATAATTTAATTAATAAAATAATAATATTATATTAAAAAAAAGAGTTTTAATGTATGAATATATTTATTTTCATTAAATTAATTAGTATTTTTTTCATAAAATGATTATCTGCTGTCCTATAATTTTAGACTCAGCATCCGCCATTGTTAATTTTTTAATTGCTGTCGCACTTTGTGCTGCAGCTATTATTAAATAACATTATATTATTACATTTAAATAACTTTTATATAACAATAATCTATCTAAACTTTCTTAATTAGTAAAAATAACAATGGGAAGAGGTAGCTCCTTGTCCGATTATGAAAAAGGACAAATTGATGCATTGAAGGAACAGAGTCTGTCTACTAGAACAATAGCTAGTCGCCTTAGTCGATCTCAAACTGTAGTTCAGCATTATATCACTCAGGGAGCTGACTACTGCACCAAAAAACACACTGGACGGTA
Source organism: Rhysida immarginata (assembly GCA_023313115.1). Classification (NCBI taxonomy): domain Eukaryota; kingdom Metazoa; phylum Arthropoda; class Chilopoda; order Scolopendromorpha; family Scolopendridae; genus Rhysida; species Rhysida immarginata. The sequence continues at coordinate 13,721 of JAHWFO010065516.1, forward strand.
ACAGAATTTGAAATGTCAACAAAAACTAGCGATTATTACAGAAATAAAGAAAAAGTCCACATCCTATAGACAACTAGCAAAAGACCCAACCACTAATGTATCAAAGTCTACCATTGGAAAGGTTGTGAAGACTTGTGGACACTTGTACAAGAAGAAGAGAGAAGAGAAAGAGTGCCCCAAGGTTGACATCTGCCTACAAGGAGAAAAGACTGATCACGGCTAAAGAACACATGAGTTGGACTTCTGATTGGAGAAGAATCATCTATAGTGATGAGAAGAAGTTCAATCTTGATGGCCCAGATGGTTGGGAACACTACTGGCACGACCTAGGAAAGGATGAAGCGCTCTTCCCAAAACCGCAGTGTGGAGGGGGCTGTGTCATGGTTTGGGCTGCCTTCAGCTGGAGTGGCAAAACTCCAATAGCATTCATCAATGGTAGGATGAATGCTATTGGATACAACAGTCGTTTTTGCCATTTGCTGAGGATATTACTGGTTCTCCATGGCAGTTTCAACAGGATAATGCCCCAATCCATGCTGCCTCTAGCACACAAAAATGGTTTAAGGACAATGGTGTTGATGTTTTACCCTGGCCAGGACTTTCCCCAGACCTAAATGCAGTTGAAAATCAATGGGAATGCTGGCCAGAGATGTTTACAAGCAGGGAAAAACTTTTTCCACAACTCAGAAATAGAAAACAACAATTCTTGACTCGTGGGAAAAAATACACGATAAACAATTAAAAAAATTAGTTGAAACGATGCCTAATAGAGTTTATGAGGTAATTGTTAATAAAGGAGGGATTATACATTATTAAAAATTGAAATTTTGACATATGAGTCTATAATTTATGGACAAGTAAATTCTTATTGTTTTAGAATTTTTTGGTTTTTTGTTAGGAATATCATACATTTTGTTGTTCTGTTTAATTAATTTATTATTTCTAGTTGTAAATATTATAATTTATACAATAATTTATTAATATTTTTGTTTGTTTTGAAAAATAGAATAAAAAAATAAGTGAGTCTAAAATTTGTGGACACACTGTATATATTTTATAATCCTACTACTTGATTAGATAAGTGCTACAGGTACATTTTTTTCTCATAGCATCGGTTGCAACAGGAGGAGGAGCTTTGATTTGGATAATGAGCTACGCAGTTCCTTTTTACGCCTTGCAAAGCTCCTTTGATTCACTGACGTCAAATGAAAAACTTGCTGTGGCAATTCTTCCGAATATGGCGATGGCATTCTCTCTGCGTATAATAGCAGGCTTTGAAAGCAAAAGTAAAATTATTATTTATTATAATGGCAATTTAATACTATCTTAAAAATTTTAATTAATTTTTTTATTCATAAATTAATTTGTTCAATTTATAGACTTGGGATTGCAATGGAAGCATCTCATGACTCCAGGAAAATTTGACGAGGACATTTGTGTTTTACAATTGATGATCATGATGATATTGGACAGCATATTTTATGCTTTGTTAACTTGGTACATAGATAACGTATTCCCAGGAGGTTATGGCATTAGAAAACCTTTCTATTTTTTGTTTACGGTTAGTGCTATTTATAAAAAAAAAATCTGATATACATTATTTTTGATAAAAATACTTTTTCTTTAACCTACTCGAAATGTTTGAATTATTTGAATTAAGTTTATTAAGTTTTAAAGTTTTTTACATCATTCATACAAAACATTGCAAATACAGCAGAGTGTAAGCCTATTGATAAGTATAAACGATATAAAAAAATCTAAGATATACAAAACTAATAACAATAGAAATCCAAAAAAGCAAAAGCTTATATTAGGATATCTTAAAGAAATCAATCAATAGATAACAAATAGAGAAAAACATTTTCAATATAATTAGTATCTAACAATATAATTTACTTAGATAGGAAAAGGAAACATGATATCAATATCAGAATGTGTGCTTATCCAGTTTTTAATAGCAATTTACAGTTTCCGTTTATAGAATTCTTTTTTATTTCCATCGGGATGTTATTGAAAATTTTTTTGGATAAAAATAAATATTGATGTGCTGCGAAAGTGTGAATTATCTTTGGTACTATAGTTGGACGTGTTAAAGAAAACCTAGTGGTATGAACAAATTGAGTATCCAACGCTAGTTTTTCTTCTTTTAAAGCCGATACGGCAACTTTGTAAATATATATTCTCCTTAACTCTAAATAAAGAAGGGATTCCTCTAGCCCAAATACAACCTTTAAGATGTAATTGTGGAAATTATTTAATTTATATAAATGAGTCTTATATGTGCCGCCCCATAGCTTTATTCCATATTGAAGAATGGAATAAAAGAAAGCATAATATGATAATTTCATTAGGGACCCTGGAAGATTCATTTTTAAATGTATCAATGTCCAGCCAATATGTTTTAGTCTCTTATATAAGGAGATACAGTGATATTTCCAACTAAGACAAGAGTCAACTATAATGCCCAAGTAATTAAAACGACTAACATTTTCAATCTCACCACAATTTTTTGTACAGCTATTTCTACATAAATAATTATGGAAGAATATAGAGTTATGATTTGAATAAATATCATAATAAGAAAATATTTGGAATTTAGATTTGCTTGGGTTAAGGCGTAATCCACTATCGAATAACCATTTGGATATCAAATTAAGGTCACTTTTCACATCAGTTAAATTAGCAGAATATTCATTAGTATATAAAATAGCCAGATCATCCGCATATGCATAAATAGAACCAGCACTATTTAAATAAAAAATATTATTAATAAAAAAGTTAAACAAAATGGGAGCCAAAATGGTGCCCTGAGGTACACCTCTCTCCAGGAATAAAGAGTTACTAATTATATCATTCAGTTTTGTGACAACAGGTCTTTCTAGCAAGTATGATCTAAACCAGTCATTAGTCAAGCCTCTAACTCCAGCATTATGTAGTTTCAATAATAAAAGATTATGATGAACAGAGTCAAATGCCTTTGTTAGATCCAGGTATAGGATGAACGGATTCAATCCATTATCCATAGCTTGTACTATTTGTGTTAGTATCATTTGAAGAAGGGGCTCAGTACCACCATTCTTTCGAAAGCCATATTGTTTTTCAGAAATTAGCTTATATTTCTCCAAATAACCAACAAGGCGAAGTTTCATTGCTGATTCAAAGATCTTAGAGAGAGAGATGTAATGGTTATAGGCCGGTAGTTACCAAAATCATTCTTATCTCCACTTTTATGAATAGGGATGATAAGTGAGGATTTTAACAATTGTGGAAAAACACCGGTATTAAATGACAGATTTATTAAGTAAGAAAGAGGAGATGCAATTAGCATCTTTATGATTTTCAAAATTTTTGCACTAATATTGTCAAAAAAGGAGTTATTTGAAGGTTTCAAATAAGACTAGTAACCTAAAACAGAAATTTTACATGAGAAATGATCTTGGAAGTTTTCCTTTAAATGTAGTTAGTTTGCATAAATACCCTCTGTTTAACAAACATTGTGAATATAATACGATTAGCAAATATCAGTCAGATGCAGTCAGAAAAGAAAAAATCAATGCAAAGAAGTTAAACATACAGAGTGGTTTTTTTTTCGAACAGTTCAATAGGTGGGTGAAATTAAAAGACCGCTAAAACAGAACAACGAATTACGTTTCGTACAGTGGCGGCTTGTCCATAGGCACTGCGGCACTACAGCACCTCCAGTTTCATTTTCGATATCGATAACATTCAATATAATGTCTTTTTTAGGGTTCCGTACGTCCGAATAAAAAACGGAACCCTTATAGGATCACTCCTGTGTCTGTCTGTCCGTCTGTCACAGCCAATTTACTCCGAATCTACTTGACCGATAAGTTGAAATTTGGTACACATATGAATTTCTGTGACCCAAACACGGATGTGAAACGTAAATAAGTGAATTTTGAATACGGAGGTCACTTTTGGGGAGCAAGTTAGAAAATTAAAAAAATATTTTTGCACACTGTACCGTGCGACATATCAAATGAAAAGGCTTTGTGTGCGGGTCTCAAATATATTTTATAAAATAAATAGTTTTTAAGTTATTTAAGAAAATAGATGAAAATTGACCATTCCCCCCACCTTATCTCCGAAACTACTGAGCCTAAAATTTCGAAAAAATATAGAAAATAGTTCTTTACTTATAGATTACAGTAAAACCTATAAGAAGTCTATGGTCTTAAAATAACATGGTAAATCTCTTAATATTGTGCTAAAGGTCAGTATCTTCAGCTATTCCTGAAACTGAAACTGATACTGAAACTGTTTTGCTGAAAATAAAAATTAGAAATTAATAAATATAATGAACGTAAATACATTAGGAATAAATGACAAATATAAAATAAATGAGTTGTTTTTCAATAATCATCTTATATATAAAATGGTAACTCCTCCTGCTTCATGCACGTTTCCATAGTGCCGAATAACAATCCAACCTTTATTGTTTCCAACAAACGAAAAAACATTGATTGTTAAATTCCAAATGATTACTGAAGTCAAAGCTTTTTACTCCGGGGCCAACGATATAACGGGCCCCAGCCAACGCCTCCTAAAGATAAGAGTAACAATGTAATCTTCTTTGTTTTCATCTTGGATTTTAACAATCAGTATTTTTTCGTTTGTTGGAAATAATGAAGGTTGGATTGGTGGCCGGACTAAGATGGTCAGGTGACTTTTCCGCCCTGGGGCAACGCCTCCTAAAGATAAGGCCTGAGCCAACACCACCTAGACAGAAAGCCTGCGCACAGGAACGTTATACATTGTTACATCAGACTAAAGCGGCTATTGTTAATCGTATTTCTACCAATAATAAGTCCTAAATTTAGCCGCTTGAAGATGATGTAACAATGTATGAGGTTTCTGTGCGCAGGCCTTCTTTCTAGGTGGTGTTGCCTGAGCGCGAAAACGATAGACATTGTTACATCATCATCCGAAGATACGTTTAATCGCATTTCAGGGCTTATTATTGGTAGAAATGCGATTAAACGTATCTTCGGATGATGATGTAACAATGTATGACATTTTCGCGTTCAGGCCTTATCTTTAGGAGGCGTTGGCTGGGGCCCGTTATATCGTTGGCCCCGTTTTTACTCGCAGCCGACGTTGGCTAGTTTTTTACTATATCTATTATTATTAAAAAGAATTCACGCTAGACAAATAAAGTAAGAAAATTAAATTAAAATCCTAAATATATAATTTTAGCTATTTTAAATTATTAAATTTAATTTTTATTTAAATTTTAATAAAAACCAGTTGAGAATGTGTGGTACTGCGTTGCCAGAACGATGTTAATTAATTAAAAAATCGTTACTGTATTCGCAAAGTCGGTCGTCCGTCGTCACTTTTTTCCATTTTTTTTGATCTTGCCTTCACATTCTGATAGAATATCAAAAATAATTAAAAGTTTTAAAAAAGCATATGTGTCCTATCTCTTCGGGAACAGGGCCAAAATGACGGTTAATCAGTCTGGTTGAAGGACCAAAATATAATGAAATAAGTAATAGCGTTCGGCATTAATGTTTATAAAAAATCAATAGTGCAAATACTTCTATCCAATTTTACACTACTGATTTTTTTTAATCACTCCTCCTCTCTTATATATTAATGTATATAAGTAATTTTCTTATTTTAATATATAGTAATCGTGCAATATATCCCCAAAACGGTCCGCCGAGAAAATTATAGAAATAAGAGAGATAAATACGCCAAAAAAGCAGGAATAAAACGAGCCCAACATGCCAGTTTCACTGAAAACCAAGTTTACATTTAACAGTTGTAGATATTCTTCTGTGTTAGGTTAATCACTGTGAAATTGACAGTAATGAATTTGTAACATTGCGAAAGTCTCGCTTTCATAGTGACAGCGACTTTTTTACTTTTGACAGTCCTGTCACAGACGATTACTCAAAAATAAAATTGAATTTACCGTTTGTTCTGTTGTAGCAACTGTCGTACGATGGGCTTTCGAATAAGATCATAAGCAAATAACACAGTAACAATATTTATCGGATGCTCGGATCGGTACGCAAGCTTTATCAGACGCGAATTGTGGCGATCCGTAATAACAACACGAACTAGGGAACTCTCTGTTTTCAAATCTATCTTTCTCCTCATTCTCATCTCAGGTAATAAGATGAAAGAGTGCGGTCGCGTGTGCTGGCGGCAGAAATAAGAATCCTCAGAGTAGTATGTGTTACCTTACTACATAAAATAAATGTTTAGCCTTTGAGCCGCCACTTCACCGCACCGAGAGTTCTCTATTGCTTTGGTATGGCCACGTGATGCTACAAACAGCTGATACTAGGCAGTTGTTTTTTTCCATGCCGGTGGTTATGTAAGATACCATGGGGACGGCCTAGAACCAGGTGGCTAGAAAACATGGAAAATCTGAATTCGTGTCGCTTGGAGACATGCGTCTGACAGCGGAAGATCACGAGCGTTGCAGAAGATCACTCAAAAGTAAGTAAGAACATATTCTTCGGCTATTTTGACAATATCGCTTTCATATTGACAGCAATTTTTTTTATTATTGGCAGTCGGGTCAATTACTGACCCTGTCAGAGATGATATTTCTTAATTAAAATTGAATTTTCAGATTCGCCTACTGTGGCATCCGTCATACGACGGGCATTTATATTAGTTTTTTATATTAAGTTAATATCGTAATATTTTTCTACAAAAACAAAAACGCCACTAGATGGCGATAGTGGCACTGCAGGAAAAAGAAATCCATCTAAAGATTTTCTTTTCCCGCGCGAAGTATAGGCATCATTTTCCTCTTTTCTGTCGTAGTAAGGTTTATGTCTTGTGTTCAGTTATGTATAATTATCTATTGGACAGTAGTAGGTATGTTGAGGAAAATGTCGTGGAGGAGTTTAATTCCTTACTTAGAGTAGTTCATGGGTATGAAAACCGAAGTGTTTATGAGATGATAATAGACGAATTAGGCCAGAGAGCTCTGCCTGTTGACCCGATTTCTAATTTTCCACAGATTTCATTTATAGATAGTCGATGGGGTGGGCATTGTGAAGGACTCCGATTTAAAGCATTTGGTGTTCAATTCTTAATCGTATATAAATCACCAAAATGCCTTCAAAAAATTGCCATTGAATGCATTAAGAATGCTTTCAGTGCACACGAAAAAATTTTTATAGCAGGAGGCTTCAATATTAATTTTAAGGACAAATCAAAAAATGAAATATCAGAATACCTTTTATCACTCGGTCTTAATCCACCTATTCAAGAATATACGACAAGACAAAATTCAGTAATAGACAATATATTCATCAATTTTTCTCTACAATCCCGTATGATACATACTTTTTTTAGTTATCACAAACAAATTTGAGTCAGATTAAAAAAACAAAACATGATAGATAACATATTCATCGTACGGAACCCTCTCCACGAGAGTTCGACTTGCACTTGACCATTTATTTTTCTTTAATACTATTTTTATACATGTACTGTATATTCCATGACCCTTAAGCTTAATGTCAGTAGCTATTCCCTACTTCGTTAAAAAATTAAATATCACAGCTCACATCTAATTTGTTCATCATTTATACGGATCACGTCGATGAGACGACTGTTCATTGATTTAGTCATGTTTTGTATCTTTCAAGGGGTATCTTCCATTGCCTGTTTATTGTACTTTTCTTGCAATTGAGTATACGCTTTGCACCACATGAGTTCATAGATTCTCAATAGGAATCTACATGCTGGCCAGTTCAGAATTGGGAATCTGAGATCACGCAACTACTGTTGAGTTCAGTAAATGAGGGCATTATCGTGCTGAAAATCAATATCAGGGTCTCTTATTGAGAATAGGCAATTCGCTAAAATGTCCTGATAGTCACGAACAAATCCAACACTCATTTCCCATGTGCAGAGAAAGCTAGCCGAATCATAACGGATCCTTCTCCTTGTACACATCCCGATGAATAATCTCAAATCGTGTCAACAGAATATGATATCATTGGGACCGTCTACGTTACTTTTTTTGTCACTAAAGATGACATGATTCCATGCATGGGAATTCCTAACTACTCTCTGCAAAGGTCTGCCTAGAATCCTTGTCTTCATGGTTAAAGTTTAGCCTTGATTTCATTTTCAGGTAAGCATGAATCATGGAAGCATGAAGTAAGCGACACGAAATGTTGTTCCAGTTGACACTTGAAGGTTGAGGGATGACATCATACTGGAAAATAATGTTCCACTGGTGGTAGATGGCAGGTTTGTTCGCTTGCAGAAAGCAGAGATGGCCTTCTCGTATGAGGATGCTGGACATAACTGTCAGGATAACTCAGGAAATTTTGGACGATGGTTATGGACTTGCCAACTAACGCAGAAATCTCTCTTTCACTTTTCTGCAGTTTTTATAAGCTGTAATTTACTACTCCGTCCCATGCTGAACTTTTAAAATACAAATAACAGATTATTAGGACAGATAGTTTACTTATGTTTTCACAATGTACGTCCGTTTGTCTGTTGATACTCTAGCGTTGGAACGCTTCCGAATTTTCGACTTCCGTTATTGCCATTAGAGAAATTAGACGGTGCAATGAAACGACAGCCTGAGTTTGTTGGTAGAGTATCCATCGAGCGAATAACCCGGTCGAGGTGGCCCCATAAATGCTCGATTGAGTTTAAGTCCGGAGAATTTGGAGGCTAGGCTGTTTTCCTCGTGCTCTTCTAACCACTCACGCACAATTCCATTCTCGTGCTGAGAGATGCTATCATGCCCAGGAAATACAATGTTCATGTACATCCTCAGCAAGGATCGATACGTAATTAAATAGAATCATATTGCCTTGCACAATGATGAATCCTCCCAGAGAATGCCACGAAAACATTCACCAGACCATTACGCTGACTTCGCCAGCTTTTTGCCGTGCCCAAATAGTTGAATGGTGTTTAAAATCTGACGTTTTAAAAACGTGATTCATCGGAGAAGGCTACCTTTTGCCAATCAGCGGATGGCCATTGTCAGTATTGCTGTGCAATTTCCAGACTCTTCGGCCGATGCAGTTTTAGCATAAATACTGTCACCATCCATCTGCTGCGGAACCTCGACGATGATATGTTCTGGACACGCTTGCGGTAGCTTTCTGGTTCATTTGGTAGTAAATTGCTCCACTTGTAGCATGTCGATTTGCCAGAACGCACTGGCTACAGCCGTCGGTCCTCTCGTTCATCTATGGCCAAAATTTTCACTTCGCTTATTTTCTATAGTGTCGTTTATGTTTCATAAATCCCATCTTGGGACACTTGAAAGGATTCACACTCGTGAAGACGCTATGGTAAGACAACCTCCATCCAGTTTTACTACCGCTCTCCTTTTCTCTTCTTCCCGTCTCGGTTTTGTATGTGACTTCTCTCCTTCACTTGCCTCCTCCTCCTGTCTCTCTCTCTCTCTCTCTCTCTCTCTCTCTCTCTCTCTCTCTCTCTCTCGTTTTCCTTTCACCCTCCTTTTAACAATTAAATTTATCTTTCGTTCGCGATACTCTCAGATCACTCACTTGAATCACATTAATTAGCGATTACAGTAAGACCCCGTTTAACGCTGTTTCAGTATTATTTGGTAATATTGTGATTCCCCGTAATCGCGCACGAATTTGTTGCTTTGTTACTCGCACGAAGTCTCGCGGTGCATTTGATATTGATTCGCATCCAGTAGGTAAACTGGATGTTGGGGGTGTGTGCTCATCCGCCATTTCCGTTCCCATCTACCCGACCTCGTGTTTTCACGCTGCGTGGTAGCTGAGAGAGAAAAAGCTTTCGTTCGTCACAAAAATGGTTGGATGTGCAGCTCCAAATTGCTCAACAACAGCAGACAAGGCCATAGATTGTTTTTACAGTCGAACCCACTTATAATGAATTTTTTTTTATTGTCCGTTATTAATTATGTTCGTATTTCTTTATAAACGTATAGTTGCTATAGCGAATTTATTTTTATGTAAAAGTGGGTTTCTTTATTACCTGACAAAGAAATAACACTCAAATGTGTGCTTTTAATGAAAATGCTTGAAATTCAATGCTTTTTAAAAACCAAAAAACTGTACAGAATTAACATTGGAGTTTAAATAACTCTGAAATATTTGTTTGGTTTCTTCTATCAATAAAATTTGACATTGATACATTTTCTATTTCCAATACAGACTGACATATCAATTTGTCCTACATGCTCCAAAATTTCGCTATTTCCAAACGAAAGTTGTAAAAAAGTTCATAAAATATCTCTTTATACATTATACGTATTTTCGTTATCAGATTTTTTTATAACTGGAGAAAATGCATATAATTTGTGGGTTCGACTGTGTTTCCAAAATTTACTGAAAGACGTAAAAAAAAACTCACGAAGAGACAAGTGAAAACCGATAGAGATATCGCGCTTGTGCGATTGGGACATATTACAGCTTTTTGCGATCGTTAAAATGCATTTTTCAAAATTTAAAATGCAATTTGCAGAATGAAAAATGTAACTTGCAGAATAAAAAATGTATTTTGCAGAAATAAAAATGCATTTTGCAAAATGAAAAATGAGCTTGAAAACCGAAAAGGTAATTTGAAAATAAAACATACTGTTTACGACTTACGCATTCAATTTGTGAAACATATTTTCTGGGAATGCTTAAATGGATTTTTCAAGATAAAAATGAAGTTTGCAAAATTAGAAATGCAGCTTGCGAGATAAAAAATGTATTTGCAAAACGTACACTGTGTAACAAAACTATAAACTCATTTTCAAAAAAAGCGAATGCTTGTTTTGTTCAGTTTGTTAAGGTAGGCTAATGAAATAATACGTTAGATAGGACTGTCCCATTATTTCTGAGAGGTTGAGCTTCTGAAAAAAACATCGAATAAAAACGTATTCCAAAATGTTAAAATCAACCTGTCAAGAAATTTTAAACTCACCTGCAAACACATCGATTAATAGTCAATAAAAGATCTGTTTTCGTATGCAAATTAATTTAAAGTATTCTGCTGTTGTATTAATTTGTTTTTGATTGAAGAAGGATTTCATTTGAATCGTTTCTGTGGTAAGAAGGTAATCATGCCTCGTGGTAATCATGCACGGAAAAGGCAAAAGTACACGCCATATTGCTGCAGAACTGCATCGATCACAAATTCTGTACAAAATGTTTTGAGAAAGGGTGACAAATACGCCTCAGCAAAACGATCAGGACGTCTTGCAAAACTCCAGCTGCGAGATCATCAGCGTGTTTTCTCTCTTTCCACCAGAGAAGGAATGCCAACTCGTGCACACTTTTGGCAAACGTTCATGATTTTTACCGGTAGTCACCCAAATGGGTGGATTTACAGTTTCGTGCACACATTTGGCAAACGTTCATGATTTTCACTGAAAGTCACTCGTTGTTTGGCAACTAATGTGTCTCACCAAACTGTGTGGAACACACTGAACTCTACAAGCCACGTCAAATTTCAGAAGATTAAGTCAAAACCAAAGTTCACAGAACCCCATCGAGCCGTCTGACTTGAATGCGCCAAAAAAGTTATCAAGTGGGATGACGAATGGAACATTGTTGTCTTTTCTGATGAGAAGAGATTTTGTTTGGATGGCCCGGACGGTTATAATTCGTATTGGCTAGATTTGCATACTGCCCCAAAGTCGAGCCTGTATCGTCAACAAGGAGGTGGAGGAACCATGATCTGAGCTATTTCGGAGCAGGTGGAAAATCAGATATTGCTTTCATTGACGGAAAAATGGACTCAAACAAGCACCAAGAACATCCGATTCCCTTTGTGTTCGGGAAATCGCAAATTTATGCACTAAATCTCGTAGTGGATTATAATATTTTTTTTTATTATTCATTTTGTAATTTTTTATTCATAGTCTCTAATAAGAATTAAGCAATTCGTTGTTGTAGCGCGTGGACCATTGTTATCGCAAAATTCTTTTTTTGAACGCGCGTGATGCGTGTTCTTGGTCTCGCGCGGCGATTTCCTTCGCAATTAATTAACTCGGTCGCGAGATGTTGTACTGTCTGATTGTGGCGCAATCAGTGTTCTATTTTTTAATTGCGTAGTAGACTTCATTCGCCATCTTCTCTCTCCATTGATCTTGCGACCTCTTTTCTCCATTTCTCTTCTCCTTGTGCAGCTCACGATGGCCACTCACTTTGCTAGTGTTTCTTTCTTATTGCTTCAGCTTTAAGATAGTACCTCCGCAATTGCAAATACGAGTTTGTCGACTAGGTCCCCACGTTTCATGGGTGTCAATGTTGATTTCGACCCGTCGCTCGTTTGTTTGCAATTTCACCATGTTTAGGCTTGGCCACGAAGCCTATTTCGTTCGGACGGTACAATCTCTGCTGTCTTTCTCCATATTCGAATATTTTATCTGCAGAACCATGCGTCTAGGCTGTTAACTGTGCATAGCGAGTCGCCGCGGCTGTACTACCACTCCATTGCGTAATTTATTCATTTTTGTACTAATAATAGTGCGAGACACTGCGAGTACTTGAATTCATATTTTCTTTTGTTAGCATATAATTTTTAATTTCTACCATGTTTAACCATAGAATACGTTTTGCGTTCTAGTTTCATTTTTACTGTCATTAATAAAATATTTATTGTTTACCTAAACAAGTGTGTGTTGACTCATTTCCTAGCCATAAATATTCCACTTTAAAATTCCTATACGCCTCATCACTTTGGTCCCTTGATTGGAGGCCTCAGTTGGCGATTCCAACAAGATAATGCATCAGTGCACATGTAAAGTCGACCGCCACTTGGTTTCAGCAGCAGCAGATTAAAATTATTGATGAAAATCAGAAAGAAAATTCCACGGCCTGGAATCGAACCAGGAAGCTTCTGCTCACCGTGCCGACGCGCCAACCAATTGCGTTACTGCGGACATGGAAGCATTAACGCTATCTACATGTCTTTAGGGCTGGTTGAGCAGTACCCAGTCCGTCGGCTGGGACCGTCGCGCAATTGGTTGGCGCGTCTTCACGATGAGGAGAAGGTTCCTGGTTCGAATTCAGGTTGTGGAATTTTCTTTCCTATTTTCATCAATAATTTAAACATCTGAGGTTTGGCGTGTAAAAACCATCTTAAGATTATTCAATTATTATTATTATTCAAAGATTAATATTCTCGACCAGCCATCAAGATACCCTGACCTTAACCCATTCGAGAATGTGTGGGCTATGCTAGTAAAAAATAGTTTACGTCCACAACAAGTAATATCGTCACATCAACAACTTGAAGGTTGCCATTTGTGACGCATGGGACAAACTTTCAACTGAAAAATTACAAAAGTTCATCAGCAGCATGCAAAGATTGAAAAAGGTGGGGCAGCGACTCACTACTGATATAACGATAAATATCATTATATATAGGTGAGTTTATAGTTTCTTGAAAGGGAAATTTTAAAATTTTGCAATAATTGTTTTTTTCGTGTTTTTTTTTCAGGATCTCACAAAACGTAATGAGAAAAGGCAAAAATAGCATAATGTTTCTTTAGTTTATCTTTAAAAAAGGTCAAATAAAGTTACTGGTATTTTTGAACATGAGTTTATACTTTTGTTACACAGTGTAAGTAGATTTTGCTTTTAATTTTAAATAAGATATTTTAAAATTCAGTGATTGGGCGCAAATTAGCTAGCAATTCACGCACCCTAACATTTAAGCAGATTAAGAAAATGGTTAAAAGGAATAAACAGCTGAGGGGGGTGCTTTTTACAAGAATATAAATATAATATAAAATTTAATCCAATATCTGAGTCTTCATCTATATTGCTGTGTGATAAATAGTGAGATGGTACTCGAAACGTCGTAGAACGCCTATTAAAGACGCTACCTATTGCTGTTCTTGGACCCCTTTTTTCCTCACTATTTAAAAAATTTAAAATGCGTGAGGAAGATCGTGGTTTCATTCCACTGAGGAAGGTAAATTTAAAGAAAATATTAATTTTCAATGTTATGTAGTGCACCGTGCTAAAAAGTAAAAATTTGGAATAATAATTTTTTATGCGCAAATATTTTAAATAGATGATGAAAAAAAAATTCTTTTAAGGTTTTAACTTTTATATTAGTACTTATCAATGAATATAACATTAAGAGTGTAATTATGAAGAGATTAAAGAGTATATTATTCTGCAGGGTAAGTCAAAAGTCGCAGTATACCCTGTTTTTTCGAAAACCTTGCAGGAATTGGGAAATCTGAATATTCCAGTAAGGTATGGATGAGGTGGTCTATCTTTTACGGTATGTACCGAACAAGGCCGCCATCTTGAAATCGGCCATCTTGAATCTGAGTCAATTTTTTTAAATGAAAAGGGGGTCGTGTGATATATCAAACAGCATCAGCATTTACTGACAATTTCATTCCTGTAAACAGATTTGAAGTAGCAGTTACGGTTCAAAAGTTACAACAACACATTTTGTTTCATTTTGTAGATTGTAACTGAAGATGGCTTTGACCACGGAGGAGAGAATTGAGGTCATTTTGATGTCTGGAGAACGAAGTTTCCGTGTCATAGCTGCAGATTTTAACAACCGATATCCAGAATGACCTCCAATTTCACACAACACTGTCAGGTGCTTAATTAAGAAATTCCGAGAAACTGTGGTTGAAAAGGCACGGAGTGGCCGTCCAATAAGTGCTACTGACGAGACAACCTCAAAAATGGTTTTGGCGTCCTTCGTCAAGAGCCCACAACAGGATGGAGCTCCACCACACTACGGTGCAGATGTTCGTCAGTGGTTAGATGTTCAATTTCCTGGTCATTGGATTGGCCGACGTGGTGCTGTGGAATGGCCACCCAGATCATTTGAACTTACACCACTTGACTTTTATCTGTGGGGTCATTTAAAGCAACTCGTATATGCAGAGAAAATCAGAAACAGACACCATCTCCAGCAAAGCATTGAAGAAGCGTGTGCCAGCATTTCTGCGGAAATCCTTATGCGACTGCATGACGATTGGATTCAGCGCCTTCCAATGTGCCTTGACGAAGAGAAACACCATTTGAAAACATATTTAATGACTGTCCTTTATGGAGAACAGTCCAGCCTGTAATTCCAAACAAAATGTGCTGTAACTTATGAACCATAACTGCTACTTCAAATCTGTTTACAAGAATGAAATTGTCAGAAAACGCTGATACACGACCCCATTTCCATTTAAAAAATTGACTTAGATTCAAGATGGCCGATTTCAAGATGGCGCCCATGTTTCGTACATACCGTAAAAGATAGACCACTTGACCCATATCTTACTGGAATATTCAGATTTCCCAATTCCTGCAAGGTTTTCGAAAAAACATTTTTTACTTCGACTTTTGACTCACCCTGTTGAATAAGAATATCCCCATTAATTGATGTGATTATTTGATTTACATGTTTGAAAATGTATGGCTACAAGTATCTTTTTTTAATTTGCTGAAGTGTAACATTAAATTTGATTGTTTTCATTTTCCATTTTTATTTATTTATTTATTGAAATTAACACTTCCAAGAGGTATTGATATCAACTAAAACCTGTTCAACGACATAAATAAAATTTATTAACTCACGCAAACTTATGCGATTTTCATTATTTTTTAAATGATGAAATACATGTTAGGTATTAATTCGTAAATACATTTTATCGTTGGCTAAAAACAACCAAACTTATATAAACAAGAATGTCAAATGCAACGGACTTGTCGTCATCTGCTATTTGTCGGATTCAATAAAGTTTATGGATGAGCACACCCCGTACACCAGTTTCCCTAAGTCGAGTCCTGACATCAGAAAGGAAAAAGGAGCCTGGATATTTATATCCAAAACACCCAAGGCCAGCAAGTCGAGATGGTAGCCACAATATTAAAAGGAGCAAAAGGAACTTCGAAAGGATTTTCTTAAATAAACTTTAGCTACTATAACGGAAATTATGGATTAGTTTATACAAAATTATTTAAATTTTAATATAAGTTCCAAGGCAAGACGAAGTGTCATTGATACGATGTCTTGCTATTGACAATTGCTTGATGAAAAAAACAGGAAAAGGCAAACGACGTTAGATGATTTCTTCACAAAAAAAAATGTCAAATGAGAAAGAAAGAATATTCTTCATCACAAATATAACTTCTTCACTCGAATATACTTTTCATTTTCATGAATATTTTGTGAATAAAAGCAATACCGCCTAGAGAGAAAGCCTGCTCACGGAAAAATCATACATTGTTACATCACCTGTGGTAGGGCGTAGCCCACGAGAAAGACAAGCCTGGGCACTCAAAGGTCACCTGACCATAGTAGTCGGAGCAACAATCCAACTTTCATTGTCTCCAACTTGGATTTTAACAATTAGTATTTTTTCGTTTGTTGGAAACAATGAAGCTTGGATTGTTGCTCAGACTACTGTGGTCAGGTGACTTTTGAGTGCCCAGGCCTGTCTTTCTCGTGGGCTACGCGGTAGGGACAGTTTCTGGCTTATTATTGCTAGAAATATGGTTAACAATACCCTACCGTAGGTGATGTAACAATGTATGACGTTTTCGCGCTCAGGCTTTGAGTAGAGATAGTGTTGATAAAAGTCGATACGAATAAATAAATCTATAATTAATGTAACAAAAAGGTACGTAACATTAAATGTTACAAAAAAATATAACGCTGATAAGTTTTCTGATTCTGTTCTGTTTTACTTATACCAATTATTTAGTCCTAAGATGACCTCGTTTAACGCAGTTTCGTTTAGCGCTGAAACTTATTAGAACGTTTATCTCCCGCGTTAAGCAGTGTCTTACTATATATTAACACAATTACTTAACGCTAATATTATATGTCTATTAAATTAAATGTTCTTTTTCTGATAAAAATTTGATCCCTCCAGTTCACATAAATTTATCCCAAATTTATTGTGCATTCTTGAAAAATTGACATTCATTTCTCCACTTAATTTCTTTGTAGACCTGAGACCGTATGTCTTGCGCCACGATAAAACTCTGGCCCAGCACATTTGAGCCAACGTGTCACAAACTTTTATCTGATTCTTTATTTAAATACCCAGAGGTTTAAGCCGTGTCAGAGATGAATGGAGGAGACGGGGATTTGATTTTGTACATATTAATATTTTCACAAAATCATTTAAAATTTCTTACAAATATTTTTCTTCTGATGAAGAATAAGCAAATAACTTGGGTAAGTTAAATTGATAAAATAATTGCAAAATTAAACAAGTAATAATACAAAATCAGTCAAATGGTGAATCTTCGTTTGTCGCCTCTTCCGGGATGTTGAGGGCTGGATCAGTGTCTAATACTGTTAGTAAGGAAGGTGGCAACCAAGATAGGTAGGTCGACAGAGGGCCCCTCCCTGCCTCAGAAAACAAAGAACAAACAATTACTAAAATTGCCAATTTAAGCTAATACGGACGCACAATGTATAGAGCATGTATCATATTGCAAAAAGAAAAATTAAAGAAACAATATCTCAAATAAAATTGTTGGGGGGGCAGTGGGATGCAAATAAGTCACACAGCACTCCGGCATGGTAGACGAACACTCAACAACAACTTTAATAATAAAACCAAAAGTGAAAGTGAAAGAAACTATACAGTCTCTGGTGTATTAGTAAATGACGTCAACAGTGACGTGACTTTAACGCACAACAAATTACGTCATTGTAGTCTATCAAAAATGATCATAGTACCAATCTGGAATTGCAAATTGCCAAACAGATGCACCACATTGGCAAATTGTAGATATATCTGGAGACCTCGCAAGAGATCACAAAGAAGCATTGTCTACATTTATTTAACGTACGATGACTCTTTTTTGGCGTTCTGTAAGTTACTGCGGCCGTCATGTGAACTTCTTTACGACTTATTGATCACACAAAAGCAAAAAATTGTGTGCCACTTTGTGTGATCTACCCAATTTTTTTGCAAATTGTTTAGCAGATTGTCCGGAATCCAAAAAGCACGAATTTTACCCATTTCTAACTCTGAGATAAGTTTTGCCTTTGGCATTGTTAAAGTATATAATAAAGGGTGTCCCAAACTGACCTGACATTTTAATTTTTTACTAAAACATATTTTTTTATTGCAAAATTTATGATATCTTTGCTATATTAGAAAGTAAAAACATAAGAGATTTTATGCGATACAAAACATCTGACAAATGACCTCCCCGAACTTGGTACCAAAAATTCTCTCTTTTGAGGAAATTTTCCATAACGTGTTGACATTGCTGGGAACTTTCGGCAGTATTGTGTCGAATTTCATGTTTGAGGTCCTCAATAGTTTGTAGTTTATTGACGTACACTTTTTTCCTTAAGATAATATCCCAGACGGTGTCAAGTCACATGATTTTGGCGGCCAATTCACATCACCTCGCTACGAATAGTTCTCGTAAAATTTTCTTCATTTTCGAAGTGAATTTTTATAATTTCTGCGCGTTGTTCGATTGTGTAGTTTGTATAATTTAACCTCAGTGTTTATTAATGACAGCATATAAAAATTAATTTCTACTCTGGTTGTACCACGGAAAAAAAGGTGGCAACTTCAAAATGTCAGTTCATTTTTGGACATCCTTTATTTCACTATAATTTTTATCAATCACCTGAATGAAACAAACCATTGCACTGAAGTCTGCATAATATTTTCTGTTCAATGTTTGGTTAAATTCACATTTTTTGATTTATGAGATATTAAAGTTGTGTATTTTATACTGTTAGGACAGGGAAAATTTGATCTTTTTATTTAGCATTTTTTCTCATAAATATTTTTGCATCACTTTTAAAGTATATTCAGATTGTCATGCATGAGCAATAAATAAATTGATATTTATTTATATTGAAATATTGTAACGCTCTCCAGTCGACCACAGAATGTTTTTCAAGGAAGATTTAAGATAAAATTTTGTTACCTCAGCCAAATTGGCTTTCACTTTAATGAATATTCTCGACAGAGGGATATAATAAATCACACTAGTTACTGGAGTCTGGAAAAATAACTTGCAATACAATATACAAATAATTTTCTAATACAAAACGCATCGATACCTCTCTTATGATGTTTTGATTATTTATACAAGTTTTACTCAGCATAATATCATAGCTTCTGTTATAAATTATTCAAAAGAACGTATTATAGGTAAGATACACTTTCGCGACGGGTTTCCAGTAAATTAAAGTAAAAAAATAACACATTTAAAGAAATCTTAAACTTAAATTTGAATGAAAAAGCACTAGTGAGTACATTGGTAGCCTAGGGCTTGCTCCTCACCACCGGGACATTCAAACAGGGTTTCTACAGTTCTCTTTCTCTTCCGGGATACCAGTGAATTTTACAATCCTTAGTCCAGGACAAGGTTTTTCTCAAGACGTCAGCAGGTTAAAATTAAAGATAGGCGATGCAAATTAGCAGTCTAAAGCCGGATTCACACTACGACGGATTTCGCGACGGCGGAGTTTCGACGGCAAGAAATAACCTAATGGGAGCGCGGAAATCGGGCGGAAAACACGATAGAACCGAGCTCAAGTTTTCCCGTCGTACGCGAAGGCAAGCAATGGCGGCAGCTAATGACGGCTCTGCATATACGTCATCTCTACATTATATCCAACACCAAAAATTTCTTTCGCTTCTTTAATGGCTGCTCTTGAGTAGATGAACTGAGCGGCGATATACCTATACGTTTAAATAACAAAGCCCCTAACAATGTTTTTTCAGATTTAAATTACATATGTGAACAAAATAGATTAGACCGTGTACTTTAGGACAAATAGGATGAAAAGAATTTCAGTCCGATATCGATCTTCGCCAAACGAAACGAGTAAAAGCATTCATTTCGCAACGTCGTTTTCCGCCCTTGTACGACGGAAAGTTTGCTTGCCTTCGACGCCGCCGTCGCGGAATCCGCCGTAGTATGAATCCGGATTAAGTTGCTTGTTTTAGTGTAGCCAAATTCCAACGGGGGAATGGAAAAAAAATTGGAGAAGAGACGAGGAGGACTAGGGGATGTTAGGTAGTTAGTAAGTACATACGCCGGGACTATGCCTTATTCAAAATCTTTGTTCCCTGTTAGATACCAAATTATATTGGGAAGTATCAGATTTGGCAAATTTTCAAACATTTCAGACGATATTTCAATCAAATTTTTAAAATTACTTTCTTTCAAAATTTTCTCACTTAACCCAGTTTTGCATACTGTCCAGTACACTGGACGTCAGGAAATAATTTGGTCTTCGGCTTATTACTGACTTGGTCTTCGGCTCGCAACGCTGTCGCCTGAAGCACGACCCACTAACGACCGGTTCATTTACTGATTTCCATTTTTGTTTCAGGCAGACAAAAATATTTAAAATTTCCCGATCTCGATCACCCTCTACCGGGAAATTTCAAGCATTTTTTTCTACCTGAATTGAATAATAATAGTCTTTTAAATAAATTGTTCTCGTTTTATTTTCATAAAAATTATTAAATTAAATATATTCCTAATGTTAGAAATATTATAACAATATTTGATCGTTATGGGGGATTATTTATTATTTCCTCTATCATTGTAGGCTATGTTTCTAATTTTACAAATACGTTGTTGTATTAATTTCCCATTTTAATTTTCGTCTAAATATTGAGAATTAATATTTTTGATCAGAAATTTTTTTTCTGTGAATATAAATTATATAATTGCATTCCGAATTGTTGGTTCAGGTAGAAAAAATGTTTGAAATCTCCCGAGGGAAATTTAAAACATATATGTCAGCTTGAAACAACAATGAAAATTAGTTAAATGAACAGGTCGCGTGTCACGGAATCCGCAATCCATCGAGGATTCCGTCGACAGCGTCGGCGGCTGTCGCAACCGCGTAATCTACTCACCGGCGTGGAAAGCTAGCCGACGTAACGCTCGTCACTACCGACGTAAGAAGGAACGGGCGAATGAGGAAGGTCGTAGGCGTGCCCAAGAAGAAAACGAGAGAAGGCGAGAAGAGAAGGAAAACTTCAGGGTATGGAGGTCGAAAAAGAAGGTGAGGAAGAAAGGAGATTCATGCCGAGCGAATTGAACCGACTGACGGACAGATAATTTTAATGGAAGTAAAGCGGGACAGATAATTTTAATGGAGAGAGGGGAGAGCCGCAGAGAAACGAGAGAGAGATCCCCGCTACAACGTCATCGTCGGCGCCGTTACGGGAGAACGAAAGGGCGTACTCCAGGGCGTAGAATGGCATATGTGTTATGCATCGTATCCAAGGCTCAAGGTATGGAACTCTGATATAAGTGTCTCCTATATCGTCTATTGCATTTTCCGTCCTGGTAGCTGCACTAATCTAGCCGAGAACACTATTGTTGAACTGCGCCGTTACGAACTGCGATACTTTTCTCAAATACAAGGACTCTGGCCCTTCGGCCTGTCCAGCTATTTAGAACATCAATTGGGATTTGTACTGGTAGCATAAAGAACTGTTTATTCTTCGTTCGAATAGACTCCCGTTTGCAATTCTACGTAATGACTCAATTCTTGTCTCGAGTGTCGTCGGCGGTTTCTTATAGTGTTGGTGACGCTTACGAGATAAGCGCTTTGATAATTTACCTCAATTCTGCTTACCTGTCACATTTTCTCATTAGTTTCCACGAATCTTCTAGTGTCTATTCCCCAGCGGAGTATCGTCAAACGTCTCTGCAGACTAGACTTACCTACCTCTGTCATTTTACCTGAGATATAAGTTTCTCCTGACGACTTAGGTGCCATTTAAGTGGGTGTTCAACGAATTCCGCAGTGATTCTAGTATCGTGCCTTAATTGTTAATCGACGACCCGTACGAAAGCTACGTACCAATTACAGTGTGCTACAACGAGACGGGCGTCTGGAGTGTTGCAATGAATACTCTTTTCGTCGAATAGTGTCCAATTGTGTTGGGTTCAATATTTAAATTTTGTCACACGCTATTGCCGGGAGTTGTTTCGCAGCACTTTTCTTGCACTTGACGGCCGTAACGGTGAACGAATATTTTGTTCAACTGGAAAAATATGTTCAATAGGAAGAAGTTTCAAGTCGTATCAAGAGGAAGAAGGACCAAATTAATGTTTGAGAATGCCTTATACTGTGCCTTGACGTATTTTTACGATAATTGGTTAACCTGCATAATTGTTTGGAGGGAGATAATAATTTTTTTTCTAAAAATGAAGATATGGCTATAGCCCATATTTAGTCACTGTTGTATTTAACTACAGTGCTTTTTAAGAAGAAAAAAAAATAAAATTCGGCAAATACGGACTCTTCACGTTAAGACAATTTTTTTTTAAAATAACCTGTTTGCCTCTGATGAGCCAGTTTTGAGTTATAAAGGTATACATCTCGCTACCTCTCCCCTACAAACAATTTTTCCTTTTTTTTCTCTTTCCAACTCTGGCAACAACTGTAATGTCACTTCTCATAAAAAATGACTTCACTCATTACTGTCGTGAGCCGTTACGCATTCACGGTAGCCGTGAATGTAGCCACTGCGTTAAATATTTATTGTCTACCATTTATCCATAAATAAGGTTAAATAGTGTAGTTAGTGTTAATAATTTTCATTTAAGGTCTCTTAAGTTGCTTTATTCTCTCAATCTAAGTCTGTTGAGTGAAATAAATACAGTTGACTCGCGATAATCCGACAGTTACGGGACCGAGGGAGTGTCGGATTATCAAAAATGTCGGATTACCACAGGTTGATTTTACCAAAACTTGAGTGTGTGCGTGTGTGTCTGCAACAGTGAGCGTTGGACTACTGAGCGTGGAGTCGGACTGTCAAATGTCAGATTATCGCGAATCAACTGCAGTTCTCTTACTTTATACTCTTTAGCCGACCTCTGTTTGTGTAATTTTATTCCACTGCGTATCACCCTGCTACATTATTCACACATTACATTGTGCCCTTCTATTTTTATGCTCGAAGGTCGTGCCTGAAGAATCACCTCCATCATAATTGACTTCTTCATCACTTCCCTGCTGAACTCCCGGAGTTGTCCTCTAATCGTACCGTCCGTCTGAGCGTCCGCATTGAAGGTCCTACGGTTAAAGGCAGAGATCCTTAATCCTAACGAGATGCGACAATCGACATACGCGAAATATTTCGCGCAGCTCTTTTCTGCGCAGATTTGTTGCGAGGGTGTTGCCAGATGGCACTGTAGGTCTTGATGATATCTGACGTAATCAAGAAGTCTTCAGAGCACTGAAAGCAGATGACAACGGCGACACGGCAGAGATTTTTAAATATTTCGATGTTGAAAATACGACATACTGAAATTTATTTAAATTAAATCAAAAATTAAAGAAATTAAGAAAGAAATCAAAAAGAGTTCATTTCTATTTGCTGTAATTCATAAAAGAAATATTGTTAGTTGGCCGTGGTTAGTTACAAGACGACGACACTTGCGAATGCTCTCTTGTCATTTGAGCGTTTGTTCCGAGAGGGCGTCACGGGTTTTTTGCCATATCAAGAGTGCTATGGGGATTTTCCTTAATGTCGCATCTCATTAGGATTAAGGATCTATGGTTAAAGGTCTTGTCATAGATTAGTTTAAGTTAAAAAAAAAAAAGCAAGCAAATTTAAATTTTTAACGAACGCTGCACAGATTCGGCCGCATGCTTTCGTTTGCATTCGCTAGTGCGTACATACCTGAAATTTGCTTGCTGTCCACATAACAACGAATAAATGCGTTCTTTGTCATTCTTCGACACAACATAAGACGTGCGGACCCCATTGTTCTCTGATGTACCGCCTCCTGAGCGAGCCGGCCAGGTGGCCGAGAGGGCTAGGGCGTAGGCTTTCTAGTTCTCGAGTCCGCCTGGCTGCGGGTTCGAATCCCGCCGCGGGCATGGATGTTTGTGTTTGTCCTGGGCTGCGTACAAATATACTTGTGTTAAAGGCGCAAAATGACCTAAGTAGTCGACGCCAAATTTCTAGAACCCCCCCCCCCCCCTCCCGAGCGAACCCGAGCGGAGGCAAACGAATGCGTTCGGAAGTGTTCGTTTTGACGTACACACTAAGGGAAAGTAATCGTTTCCTCGCGTGCGGTCCCATGCGTTCGCCTAGTGTTTTTGCACCTTAATGATCCGTAATATACATCCTCGACGTGGCTATATCAGTTTTTAGCTATCTTCTTGCATGACCACGATCGCTACTACTCCACGATAACAGAAATAAATGGGGGGGGGGGGGCTATTTTTGGCAAAAAAAAACAATCAAAACATCAATTCTATGTCTGGTTATCTTTAATAATCTTTACCAGATTTTTCTGCTGAAAAAGTATTTAATCGAAAAAGGGCAGCTACGAAGTTAAGCCTTTTCATTCTTCAATAAGACTCCCGTCTCTTTATTTGCTAATTATGAGAGTTCCCCCCAAAACTGCGAAAGCTCTCTTCCATTCCATAGAACAGCTATTCTTGAACTTCTTTGAGGCGCTTCTATCAATCAAAACAAAATTTTCATTTAATCTAGGAACACGGACGATAACAATTAACCTTTGTTCCACTCCATCCGGAAAAGAAAGGTAAGAAGTCATTAAAACTTCGACAAGTCAGTGAGAGGCCTGACTCCATGCATCGACCCTTCTTTTTGTATCATGGCCGCCAGGTCAAAAACAATGGTTTTTCATCTACAGTCCCTCAATCAAAAAAAAAATTGACTGCCGCTTTTTTTATTATCCCCAACTCCTCACGACAATCACAAATTTTATTTGTTTTCAGTTCACTGTTACCGGAGCAACAATAAACTCCATTTACTCAATCAAAGGTTAAAAGAACCATGCTCCACAGCGAAGCGTCCACCAAGACGTCTTTTGCTGACCACATATAATCTGGTTCAATATTATTTACACTCAATAACTTGCTTTGGTCTCATAACCACATGTACTTTTAAAAGTCCAACCATAAAAGCTAAATTCTCAAAACAGAGATCACGGTATCTTTTGAACAACCAACTTAAACAAACGAGGACGTCAACACCAGGCACCAAAAAAAATATATTAATTTTCTTTCCAAGACGTTACAATAAATACGAGTTATTTACAATTGTATGTGTGGTTTTATATTTTTTGGACGCACTTTAGATCGTATACAAATAAGGTACAGAATAACAACAGATCAGTTTTATTAGTGTAGAGTAAATCCATACATGTAATTATTATTAAAAACTCAAAATACAGCCCATTTACATGTAATCCAAACTTCATACACAGATACGAGGCATGAAGGTGAACAGATTCTATTAATACATGAAGGGTCGGAACTCAACTATTGCCAAGGTAACGTTAGAGAGGGAAGCAGTAATCAGAGTGCACATGAAAGCATACGAGTCAGTATGCACTGTGCACACTTTTATTACGGAACTGCGAATCCACTGAAGCTTTACAAAAGATGCTCAAAATGTGAGCTAGCCATGACCTCACAAGCATGGTATCGGCGCAACATGGACTCCAGTATGCGGCCAAAGATTTCGGGCATTTCTCTGATGTCGTCTGAAACAACTGCGATACGAGCTGCCAGATCTTCAATGCTTGTCACAGGTGTTCGGCACACAACTGATTTCATGTGGCCCCAAAAAAAGAAATCCTTGCTAAGAACTGCAACCTATTTGTGTTGTGTCATCATTTGCATGCTTTATCACTTGTCATTTGCTCCCCCATTAACTTGACAATGGTTGAGTTCCGACCCCTTACATATTAAATGAATCTGTTCACCTTCATGCCTCCTACTTGTGTGTGAAGTTTGGATTATACCTTTTGAAATACTCTGTATATGTGCCATATTTCTATATATCCCCCTGTCTCTTAATGACGATGAAAATAATAATAGAGGTCTTATTTACGCTTAGTATAACAAAAATTAAAGATTATACTATTTCAGTCTTCAAGATACATACAGATATTGTAAAGAAATTTATTAAAAGATGATATACTAACGTATTTTATATGATTTTTTTAAATATTTTTAGAAAGCCTATTGGGTCCGCAGTAACTCAAGGTATAATGATGCAAGGGCAGAAAATGCAAACGGACGTAATTTTGAAGATGAACCCGTTGGATTACTTCCTGTAATTAGAATAAAAAATTTAATAAAGGTAAGGGACGATTTCTCCCCGTTATTGTCCTATTTGCACATTTCTAATTGGTCCATATTAATTGTCCTCTAATCTAAAGAATAACGGGTGCTATGGGTTTGTAGACGGCGAATCTGTTCGAACCAAATTGTAACCGATACACCACCCACTGGTCGTGGTTCTACAGAAGGCCCCCATCCCTTTGATTATTTGGTTACATCCAAATAGGTCCCCAAGCTTCTGATCCCGCTAAGAAATCAACCCAATATTAATTATGGGGTTATCTGAAAATGTGGTTTATGTGAATAGTCCACACAAGATTGCTGAGCTGAAAGTGAACATTACAACAGTAATTTCTTATCGATTTGCCATGCTTCGCAGAAGTCTCATGAAACCTGGTAAAACGAACACGCTTTTGTATTCGCGAAAGAGGACGTCATTTACAACATTTATTCTGCTAAAAATAAAAGCGAATATTTCAACTAATATCTGTGATATTTTATTTTCATTTAAATTCTCAAACTGGTACTTTTACGGGCAGCTAAACTTTGATGTGCGCGACTTTAAATCATCCTGTGTTTAAAGAGACTTCATACGAATAAGGAAAAAGAAGACTAAACTTCTATGTTTCATTGAGGACGTTAGTGGGATGGATAATATGATACACTTAGAAGAGTCTAGTAAATTAATGCAATTGCTGTTAAAGTCTATGGTAACGTTACCGCTGATGGCGTCGCACAGAGCTAAGAAAATATTATAAATAAAATCTTGTAAACATTCCAAGTAGGAGCTTTAGCAGTGAAGGAGAAATACATTTATACATTTATTAAAAAAATTAATCCCCCCTCCCCCTCCCTCCGAGTAGGGTAAGGCAAGTAGCAGATCATGAAGTCATCTATTTTCATCCCTTTATCTGCACTTGTTACATCTCCCCAAGTTTTTTAATAAAAAGTTAATTTTCTTGAACGTAATATGTAGAAAATGTAAAAAAGCTCGTATTTTCTTTCCTTTCTCATCATTACCAAACGTATGATATATCACAAGCCATATGTTGGCATAGTTCTAAAGAACACGTGA
>JAHWFO010065516.1:45850-68356 GCA_023313115.1 Rhysida immarginata
GTGTATTGAAAAATATTGGATTTTTGAAATTCTGACTACGGATTCTTAAAGACCATTAAAAAGTGGAATAGGGATGTCTGCAAAACCCACTCTCTATCTCTTTGTCTTCATCGATAAAATTGGGTTCAAAACTTTAAAAGTTCAACACTTTCTGTGCCTCTATCTTCTAAACGGTTGGATCAATTGAAAAAACACCAAGAATAAAACATCTCTCCAATATTGTGTACAATCTGAATATACCATTAAAATAGGGGCTCCTATAAAAGATTTCAAAGTTACCCCCTCCCCCCAGCGCCCCTCTCACAAGAGGGGGGGGGGGTAATTTTCTTAACTACTGAATTTCTTCCGCGAAATATTTCATTATTGATTTTGGACATTTTTTCGTACAATGCTTATTTTCCGAGATATCCAGTTGTCTCAAGATAAATACCTCACCCTGTATATGCGACAGTTTGAGACACGGAATTTTTATTTCCTTCTATATTCATAAACAATGACTTTGGATATTCGTGTAGCCTAATGTTTGTGATGGATTATGTTTTGAGAAGGACTTGGAGCATTCAGCTAACAGAAATGTGATATCTTAGCTTCATCACTTTCATCAGTCCTGTGTGAAAGATTTCATGCTGTGTAGAACAAATTTAAAACTATTCAAAAATATGGTATTCTAAATTATAAGAAACTAGGCGTTTTTACATTTTCTTGAAATGTAACTCTTTAACGAATGTGAACCTATACTGACAGACTGGCCTAACTATAGACGACTGATCGACACTTATATCAATGGTATTTGTATTGTTAAAGCGTTGTAAAATGGTGTAGTGAGATCTATACTAGGAAATGTTTACTCTGAGTGGTCAAATTATTATGACCACCTGATGTTTGTAGGCAAATTAGCTATGATTTCGCGCTGAAGTTGCTAAAGAGCCAGACTAGTTTAAATACGCAAGCAGGTTGTTTACCACCAATTGGAAGTGATTTGTTTCAGAAGATTATAAATAAACGACGCGATTTAGCAGCCTTTGATGATTGTTGGCACTCGGAGCCATGGAGCTAATATCAGCAAATCGGCTACATTCGTTAAATGTTCAAGAGCAGCTGCTGTTAAATTTTTACAGACTGGACTGTCTGCCGGAAAACTGGGTCTGGACGTGCCAGTTGTGGCCATCAATGTTCGGGCAAAGAGAAGAGTGGCAAGACTGGTACAAGCGCATCAAATCACAGCAGATCTTTATCAGGGATGCTCTCAAATGATCTCTGAACACACTGTTCGCCATACACTGCACAGTATGGAATATGGGAGCCGAAGGCCACTTCGAACACCTTTGGTATCTGCAGATAACAAGATGTGTTGAATTCGCACAGAACACAAAGATTGGACAGGTAAGCATCGGAATAAAGTCATGTGGTCTGATGAACCACGTTTTCAGTTGCATAATGCAGATAACAGAATGGGAATTTGACGGAAACTGCATGAAAGCATGGACCCCACATGCATGAATACAATCGTTCAAGCTCATGGGGGCAGTCATGGTTTGAGGCAAATTTTCCTGGCATAATATGCGTCCTTTAATTTTGGTAGAAAAACATCTGAATATCAGAACATACATAAATATCTTTGCAGATCAAGTTCAAGCAATCATGTTGATGGTGTATCGCAATGGAGATGGCTTCTTCCAACGTGACAATGCGGCATGCCACGCTACTCGTATTTTGCAGGAATATTTCAAAAACAAACAATTCCTATGCGTTGTTTGCTGCAAAAAAAAATTTTTCTGCTACTGAATATATGCTTTAACCCCTATGTTGATTCGACAATTGAAAATGATAGTAAGGCGAGATTGTTGCGATCGCCACGAACAACGACGAACCTGGCTTAGGTGGCCCCCATAATGACCAAATCTCAATCCAATTGAGCATTTGTGGGAGAAAGTTGAAAGAGCCATCAGACAAGTGGTTCCAAAACAACAAATTTCACACAACAGGACAGTGTTATTCGTCAGGCAAAGACTACCTCTCCACTTCAGAAATCGCAATAAATAGTACAGTGTCGCCCCATATTATTTAGATTTGAGTAGGAACATCACTATTCCACGGTCCATTAACAAATATCAAGAAGAGAAGTTAACATTGTCCAAGTTTGTGAGCCACCTAAGGAGCCTTTTAAGGACAGTCTATAAGAAGCAGGGAAAGACATTATCTGCCAAGCACAATATTGCCCGAAAGTCGAAGCTCACTGATAGAGACTGAAGGGGTTTGAAGCGGAGTGTGGTCATCAAGACAACAGCATTCATTGTGTCTGATTCCTCGCATCGCCTTTCATCATCTCGTGGAGTAAATTCGAATCGCCGCAATATTGAAGGCAGAAGGTGACCCAACGAAGTACTGATGGGGTGGTTATAATAATCTGTCCACTCAGTGTATATTCATCTAAAGTGTCGATATCTGATATGGAAATGTTGTTGTTGAGTGCGATAATGAAATATTCACCAACAACTAGACCAGTCACTGACAATATGGAGGTGGATACTAATATTGCAATTATGACAGTTAGCATTATCAATATAGATGCTACATTAAATTTATACGCTCTTAACTTTATGAAGAAAGTTTTTAATTTAGATTTCAACCCATCGAATCACCTATTACATTGGGTGGCAGTACTATAAATTTGATGTTTGCGCGAAATATTGGTTCTTGTCTGTTGCCATTTCTAACATACTCCTCTCATCATTGACCAGTGATTTGTAAGTTGGGAATGCCTTAACAATTTATGATGAATTGCAAGTACATTTTTTGTGTGAACATTTTATTTCTGAAATTAATTTTTTTTAAATTGTGTTGCACAAAGTTTTTTTCTTATTCGCCACGTGGCCTCGAGACGTATTCTACGATTTAACTAGCGGCCGTGTCCCAACACAGCCCCGTAATTTTTTACTTGAAAGCTCTCATAACCATACTCGCTGTAATCTTTCTCGTCCAGGTCCGTTCCTCTTTTCCAGCACTTTCTCCTGAGGTCTCTACCCCTTTCACTTCGTTTTCCATTTTTTTTATAATTATCAACTGTGAGAACGTTTGCCTCGCAGAGTCCAAATTACTTTGATCGAGGCGTCCTTCCTTGCCATATTTCCTTACACGACATTCCTGGCTTCCTTGGTTTTCGTCTCGGTAGATGGCGCTAACCTTTGATGTACAAGCATTGACGGTTTTGAGATTTACACGCCTTAGACGCCCGTTCGTTCCTCCCGTTTGGTGACAATCGTCAAGTTAAAACTCGAAAAACCTCTTATGGTTAAAAAAAAAGCAACAACTTTTCAATGGACAAGCAGTATTGGTCGTTTTAATTATCTTTATCCACAATTGGTTGGTTCTTCAAACAGTGGGTTCTTCAAATAAAGTTGTCAAAGTGGGTCGCGTTACCATGAAGACTGCCATTCAATAGCAATGACTTTATGGGGTGCTGATTTCGGCAAAATTTCTTCTTAGCGCTTTGCATTGATTATTGACCTATTCTGGAGGAAATCGACAAGCAGAGGACCCTTGTAATCGAAGAAGAACGTCATTATGACTTCCCTTTGGATATTATCGGAGAGGGGAATATCCTTGTGTTTCCAGTGTTGGCTCTGCCGTTTGTTGTAGGGTTCAAAATGGTGGCATCATGTTTCGTGTCCGGTGACGATAGGGAAAGAAAAGCATACTCTTTCTTTTAGTATTGTTGCAAGTGACCTAGAGATGCAGCCATTTTGTACGTCGTTTGTCTCTCGTCAGATGAGGTCAAACACAATGCGCAAATACAAGGTGTCTCAAAAAAATGTACTAACACTTTGAATGACTATAAAAACATTATTTATGAACATAGAGACAAGTTTAAAGGCTTGAATTACAGAAGACACATGTATTTAAATAATCATATTAGCAAATGTTCAAATTGATGACCGTCATTGCCCGGACAAAGCTGATAACGCGCACCAATGGATTCGCTGTTTGTCGTAGAGATTTATGTGCGGATCGAATGAGGGTTTCTTTTCCAGGTCTGGTGGATGTCGTAGTCGTCCAGAACGTTTTTTGTTGACGTTGTGAACGGTTCCATCTGCTTCAAATTTATCTCTGATGCGAGCAATGGTCCGATGCGTTGGCGGCGGTTTATCGAACTCCTGTTACGGTCCACTTTTACACACCACAGGACAAGATACGTCTATTCAACAAAAACGGCCGTGACATCAAAAGAGGATGCTCGCGCTCCTTAGAGAGAAACGAAGGCAGCCGATGTGAGAGAGCGGGGACCGGCCAACCCGAGAAGGCAGAATGGAAGCGCCCGTGCGCGGAAGCGAGGGAGCGAAGCGGAAGTCAGGACTGAGACGTCGGTTCCGTTTCCTGAGGAAAAATCAGATGCATGGTTTTCAAGAGACCGATCAACAGCTGTAAATCTAATAAGAGAGAACGTTAACAACAACTACGTTCCAGAGCGAGGAAGGAGATTTCTGGATTCAAGTATCTCAGATCCCGTTTGCCGTAGTCTTTCTCTGCATTACGAGTGTATGGTATTCTTTAATATCTCTCATGAAGGAAACATATCGCATTCAACGATGGAGGATAGGATTTCAATGGCTCTTGCACCATCCTATGGAATTTTCCCCATCCGTGGGACCGATTCAGCAGGAACTTTTATACGAACGGCAATATCTGGAACGACAAGGGTAAGCCAACTAAGCTACCTATGAACTAGACTATATCTTCGACGTGCACAATAGCCGTTCTAAAATACAGACTGGCCTATAGTTTGCTTTCGTATCGAATTCTTTCTGCTTCAAGGACCTAACCATGTTATGTCCGTTTAAATAGCATGTGGCACTTATACTTACTCTGCGCGGCTGTGCAAGTTAGCCTAACGGGCTCGTAAATTTCTTTATTGGCATTTAGGCAACGCCTACATGAACGTCACTGTACTCCCAACTAGAAGGTACAGTGCTAATTTTTAGACGCATTCGTCCTTCTGCATAAGCGAATGTGCTCCTATTTCTTAATACGAATTCTCAGTGCAAAATTCTTGGTATACCTGCACTAAGGCTTCGCCTTTAATTGAAGCGACAGTGCTCCCGACTTACGGCGTATGTCGATAACTTTATGGCATATCGTCCTTCTACATAAGTGTGTGTTTGTGTGCTTCTCATTGCTAATTTCTATTGCAAAGTGTTATAATTCTTGCAGTCAAGCCTCACCTATGCTTAAGTAATGGCGTTCTCAGATTAGTGTGCATCTGGATAAAGTCAGAACTATACTTAAATAATTGTGTTCTAAATTAATGTGTCTTTTGAAAAATTTAGAAGTATCGTCTTTCAGCGCACGGAGGTGGCTTGTAATCTTTAGTGTAAAGTTCTCCTACAAAATTCTTGCTACGGCTGATTGATCATTGAGCCTAACGCAAATAAGTTGCCCCGACGGCTCTCTTTAATTTTTCTTGGTGTCGACGTAGTGTATTTGAGAGTCATTCTTCCGTTCATATAATTCTCCGTACTGTAGCAATTGGAATATTTTTAGCTCTCTTTACGCATTCTTCAAGTAATCTTGGCCTCTCATTTAGTGCGTCCAAACTGACTTATTTTACGTTTTATTGTAGTGCTTAAACTTCAAGCTGAAGTATATTGTGTTTCTTTATAGTTCTAAGAAATTATATTATCATTTGCATCAATTTTTGTATCCTTACTTCTCTGTGCACACTTATCATTCCACTGCCACGTGACAACTCCCTTCTGAACCGTCTTTGCACTTCCGTGGCGTTTTCGGTCTTCCAATAACATTTAAGGACAAGCTTTCTCTCTTCAAAGCTAAGTTGAACTCCTGCCATTCAGTTACATTAGTTACACCTGAAAATGTTAGTATATTTTTTGAGACACCCTGTATTCTTCGGTATCAGAAATATCAATATAACTCATGACTCTTAAGTTAAGGAATACCTCAGCAGTTTAGTCTTTTCAGGGTATCTTAAAATGGTGTTCAATTAAGATAACACCTTTTTTGATTTCATACTATCAACTATTTACCCTTTTCCATGCATGCACTTTTTTTTTTAGATAAACTGCAAGTGACTTGCGGTAATTGCGTGTATGGCATTCTGACTTTTTCACACTATAAGACGAATTTCTTCCATAGTTATCTGTCGAGTTTTCCAGATAAGACCATCTGCGTGAACATAACATGCTTCGTTCGCCATCTTCTAGACACAAGCTCTTGGCATAAAAGACTAGGAGACTGACGGGAGCAAACGACCCTCGCTAGACGGGACTTGAAAATCACTACTATCACTACACGTGTTCTCGTATCTATTTTACATAAAATTTTGAATCATAAATTTTTAAAACTTAAAATACAATTTTTAAGATTAATTTTCTCAAGACCTTTATTTGTTGCTGACAAATCATACGGCAAACTCCAACAGATAAGTGAACACGTGAACGATAGTAGGCTGCCATTTAATGTGCAACCGGGGACGCCATTAGGAGTTAACCGGAAGTGACATGAGATTAGAAGCTGCTGACACAACGCCATTGCCAGCAAATGAAATAAAATTATAATAAAATGCCCTAATTAAATAAATGTTTCATTTACAAGATAAATGCAAGAAGATCTTCACATGATGATTATACGTTTATGATTTCACCATCTGCTACGATGGAGATATTAACGGAACTACTTTACCCATGCACTCTGGAACTCCAAGTTCAAAGAAATTAAGCAAATATACTTGTTGTCCATAAGGATCACACAGATAAAAAAAATTTCCCGCCACATATTTCACAAAACGACAAACGCATTCATAACAGAATCGCAAATATGCGTTACAGCAGGTCGAATGAAACTGAAAGTTAAATTTCAGTTTAATGATTTTGCCTTCACTTTACAGGAGTGCTATTCTCACTCTTTTTCCCCCTGCCTTGTAAGCAACCAATCCGCTTCATTCCCCGAACAATGCAAGATTCCATACTGAAACCATAATTAGAACCATTTCTATAATTGTGAAAGATTAGCCATCGTTTACTGAACAACAATTAAATTCATAAATTCTGGGAATGTTTTCATTTTCGGGGATACTTATTCATCGGGGATAATGGAGGTGAATCAGAGAGTGTCCACTACTACCATTGCTATGGGTAATCAAGCCCCTTCTAGCGAGCGTCGTCTGCTCACTGCCTAATGCAATAACGTCATAGTCTTTTGTGCCGACTTCTTGTCTCTAGGTGTTGACACAGCCGATATGCGATGAAGAATTTCTCTTGCTCCAACTCTCTCGGCAGTCAAAAACGAACCACATCTCTCTCTTCTTCTTTAATCGCCACCATTTCTCATTTGGACGAACACACGTTCGTTATCCTTTCTTTCAGTACAATATACAAACGATTAGGTCGCACATACGAGTTACGTACTTTTCCTAATCCCCAACTTGTGTCAATAGTGTTATCAAACTTGAAACGGTACCAACGATGAAATTTCCATTTCCATGGTGACTTGCTATCATTTGACTGCCCCTCCTATATTTCATATAAAGTTCTAAGTTTAATTTTATTAATATTAATTTCGTCACGAATTAAACAAAATCTGTAATAAACCTTTTCTTTGATTACAGGAATACACCGTAGGTCATCGTGCTGTAGATGATATCAGCTTGAATGTCTACCAAGGCCAAATTACGGCTCTTTTAGGTCATAATGGAGCAGGAAAAACAACTACCATGTCAATATTAACCGGTATACTTTTTAATTCGATTTCTTTGAGCTTAGTTTGGTTGATAAAAAAATTTATTAGGAATTGGGTGGATAGTTCCATTAAGTTCAGTTAATTTATATTTAATATGCTTTCCCTAATGGCTTTCCTCTTTGCCGTAAACATTAAAAGCAAAAAAAAAAGTACTAACAAAACTTAATACTTGGTGTATTAATATTTTGGTGACCCTGTAATAGATATATGGATGTACAAGTGTTATTTATATCCTTATAATTATTTAATTTTTCCAAACGAAACATTTCCCTCTTGCTTTATTGTAATATTGATTGATATTATTAATTACGGGTATATTCAATAACAATGGAGCCTAATCAATGGCGAATTCTAGCAAAACAAAATACTCATATCTATTATAATTTTCTGAAACCTTCTTTCTTCAATTACCTATTGCATGTGTTATTTTGCAAAATTTAAGATGCCTCCATGGATTAACATCAAGTTATCAAAGAAATGGCTTCAAATAATTTATTATTATTGGCCGCTTAATCTACAGATAAAATTCCTTATACACTGAGCTGCCACTTTTTAGGTACACCTTACAGAAATGCAAATTGAGTGACTGTCTGATTTGCATATCACCTGATCACAATTCACGGTATAAATATCCTGAAGTAACTTTTCAACTGTTAGTTAAGCGTGAAACCATCGCAAAAATGTGGAAAACCAGTGATCTGACTGATTTCCAGGGTGACATGATAATAGGTGCAAGACGGGCTAGAAGGAGCATTTCAGAAACAGCGACTCTCTTGAACTTTTCACGTACCACAGTTTCAAGGATTTATCGAGAGTGGGTCAAGGAACAAGCAAAATGTAGCCATCGTGACTCCTGTGGAGGAAAAACTCTTGTTGATGAAAGAGGCCAGAGGAGAATGTCAAGGCTTGTGCGCGAATACAGAAAGGCAACAATCGCACAAACTACTGCTCATTACAACTCAGGTAGCCGGAAAAAATATCAGAACGTATGACTAGTCGCACCTTGGCTCGAATGGGCTACCAAAGTCTAAGACCATCTCGGATACCAATGCTGTCAGAGAAAAACAAGAAAGCGCGCCTCCTGTGGGCACAGCAGCACAAGGATTGGACCATTGAGGATTGGAAAAAGGTGGCCCAGTTAGACGAATCTAGGTTCCTGCTGCATCATGTTGATAGAAGGTTTAGAATATCGCGAAAACAATATGTAGCATGGACTCCCTCATGTCTGGTGCGGACTTCGCAAGATGGTGGAGGCGGAGTAAACGTGTGGAGGATGTATTCTTGGCATGAATTGGGTCCTCTAATATCTGTAGATGGTCGTTTGAACGCCAAAGCTTACAAAAATATTGTTACAGGTAAAAATTCATCTGTTCATGCTCACAGTTTATCCCCATACGGAAGGCTCCTACCAACAGGATAATGCACAAGCACACAGAACCATAATCACGATGGATTGGTTCCAGGAACGTGACTGTTACGACTTTTTAATTATTTTCTCAAAATAAATTTCATGAAGTCCCAGAGGATTTTTCTTAAGTCAGGTATAGAGAAGGGAATGGAATGAATAATTTAATATAATTTCCCCATTGACGAAATTACAATTGGAAATAATAGACAAGTTTCAGCGATTAGTATTGCCATCTGATGAGATAAAGCAAACGTCTGAAGATCTCGGTCACCAGCTCCTTTCTCGCTGTTCAACGCTGTTGTTATCCAGAAGTGTTCCGGACGGGACGTTCAATGCGTATTTGGAGTGATACGCCCTCCTGGGCAAAGATGACTCGTTGAGGAACTAGGATGGCTCCTCTAAGTTGCTGTCGATGAATTCCGACTGCCAAATTGCTGGAATCTGCGAAGACGTGGGCATGATATATTCTTCCGTATTCCGAATTTCGCTGATGACATGCGATGGACCCTGTAAGCGTCTGTCTACGTCTCCTGACTGCCGGGTCACTGAAGCATGCGAGGACGGGGGCACGATGTCCTCCGCTGCATTCCTGATTTCATTCCTAATTTCGTTGCTGGGTGCCGGGGTCACTTGGCGGACTCCTGGGTGACGGGCTGATGAGCTTGGCAATGAACGTGTGTGGAGCTCCAAACTTCTTTGGTTATGCCAAACATACCGGGAGAACCTGTTGGGCCTTCCTTCCGCTTTTGCCGCTGATGCAGAAAAGAGCTACGACGAAATTCACAAGAAACAATGGATTGATTAAAGTTCGAAAAATAAATTCGAACTGTTGGAGCTTAGTTATCTGAAAATTCTGTCTGCTTCTCGTCTTGTTCGAATTTCACCTTCTTTTGCTTACTGCAATTCGGCCGTGTTGGAAAGAGCCAGGTTCCTTCCCCAGCTCTTTCTTCTTTCGCTTCAATACACTTGTCATTTCGACGGCCTTATCGTGTATCCTTCTGGCATAGCAATGAGGAAAAATAATCTCCACGAAAAGTGTGTGCAGATTGGGTTTTACCCTGTGAAAATGACGGGCCTTATACGTTTCTTACAGAGAGAGAAGGCAAGTGCTTAAAAGATGAGCTTGTCTTTTTCTTAAGCGAATAAGACCTTGATAATTGGCTTGTCCCTTCATTCCGATCCTTTCAATTGGTATCTGCTGCGGACGCCTTTTCCTCCTCCAACAGCTTTTACCGTTTAGCTCTTTCGGTTCTCTCTGACTCAATTGTCTCCGAACGCTTATTTTATCTGGTTCTTTAATCAGCTCATTAAGCATTCGTTTATTCGGAGTGAATGACGAGAGCAACTCACTATTCTTGCCTTTTTGTCTCCGTCCACTTGATGCTCCGGGTGGCGGGAATCTTTTTATTTTTGGTAAGCGTTTTTTTTTTTATTTTTTAGATATATTGGGTTGGCCCATAGGTTCTGGCGGTTTTTTTAAGTTTAGGTTTCCACAACAACAAAACAAGCTGTTTACAACTTCTTTCCAACGTTCAACAAGCTGTACAATGCTTTGACTGTAGAAATCACCTGGTTTCGACTCTACCTAAACCTTCAATTCCACGTCATTATTGAACGGAACACCATGCAATGCGTTCGAGAGGGATCGGAACAGATGGAAATCAGAAGGCGCCAAGTCGGGAGAATACACAGAATGTGGCAGCATTTCCCAGGAAAGCGTTTTGAATGGCTTCCTTGGTCAGATGTGAGGGCAGGCGTTGTCGTGTTGCAGAAGAACCCCATGTCGCCGATCAGGTACTTTTTGCTGGATATCGTTGTTGTGTGTTTATTATGAATTTTATATTTATGGATCCATAATAAATTTAAAAGTGGTCCTTTGAAGTGATGGTTCTTTTTAAGTAAGTAACATATAGATAAGATAGTCTTTTGAATTTGTTTATAGTAGGGTCTACAATGGAGTTATGGATATTTTATAAAATTAGATAGATAAAATTTGGTTTGATGAGTTATTGTGTGGAGAGGGTGTCAGTGTAGAGCGGAAATGATCATTCTTGTGATTTAAAACCGGGATAAGGTAATTTTGGTCTTTTACATAATTAATGAGGTGATACTATTCATTAATAGATGGAGAGAGTCTTTCATGAGTTTGAGAATAGGAGAATATTGATTAAGAAAATGTGGTTTCTGAAGAATTTTATTTAGATTTTTTTTGTCTTTAAAGTGAAAGTGAGGCCGGAAGTGGCGAACTTATAAAAGGAAGCAACGATGTGAGAGGGGGTGTGTGAGACGGCTTTCTTCACTCTCCTGAGTGAGCTGGTGGAGTCATGAACTCCTACTGGGGCTTGGATAATGTGGAGAAGGATGGCGAATGTGGAGGGGAGGATAGCCACTTGATATTCGTTGAGTGAAACACGCATTCAAAGTCATGGAAAATCCTTTCTCCTCATATTTGATTAACAAGGAGTCTCACCACCAAAATTAAATGGTTAGAGCTGTGTGAAGGGAGGTGTGCTGCGAAGTCATATCGGACCAATTATAAATCTGCAAACTGTAAATTCGAAATTTCAGTGAGAGCGGGCACCTGCATAAATCTGCCTAACATTTGGCAGATTCTTTCTTTTATGTTTCTGCGTTTTCCTCTTTTGTTTGAAACATCAATTGAGTGATGAGCATATGACATGAATTGGCCTAAGTGGCGTATTAAGAGAACTTCTCCCATGTATAGAAATATTATGGAAAACCCCCACTAGTGTGTACAGAAGTAATGAGAACCCTCCACACCATTAATTAAGGAAGAAATATGTGAATATCAACTAAGTGTTGAATATGTGAAAAGGATTTAGTAGAAATATTATGCAAAGCTCCCTTAGTGTAATAATGTAATGGAATTAAAGAAGTTAATTAGTAATACGAAATGGAGACTCTACAGTGTAATAGTATGATGAAATTGACGATGTAAATGAGTAGTTTTTTCTTCTATGAAACAGCGACTTTACAACTCATAAAAGAAAGGCAATTTCTTAGTGGTACAACTCAGATCTGCAAGCGAGAGGAGGATTCCTCAAGATCCTACATAAATTGGGAAAGCAACCGAGATTCTTCAGATTATGCATCAACTACATCGGATTGAGTGCAGGAATCTCTTGAACTCACTTCAGACATTCTGAGAAAACCTGCGGACTCATAAAGTGATAGATCCGGATTCCTCTCTCAAAGCACAGCGATCGATCTTCAAGTGGAATTCGTGTGTGTTTTTTTTATTTGAAATCTAAGTACAGTGTTTATAGTGCCTTTGGATATAGAAAAGGAATTTTGTGTTGTGATTCTATTGTGGATATTAATCTTCAGGGTGGCGATTATATTCTTCACTCTCCTGAGTGAGCTGGTGGAGTCATGAACTCCTACTGGGGCTTGGAAAATGTGGAGAAGGATGGCGAATGTGGAGAGGAGGATAGCCACTTGATATTCGTTGAGTGAAACACCCATTCAAAGGGGTAGCAAAGTCATGGAAACTCCTTTGTCCTCACATTTGATTAACAAGGAGTCTCACCACCAAAATTAAATGGTTATAGCTGTGTGAAGGGAGGTGTGCTGCGAACTCATATCGGACCAATTATAAATCTGCAAACTTATAATTGATGAAATTTATTTGAACTTGCTAAATGTATAATAAAAGAATAGAATTATCTCTTGAACTCTGAGATAAGTAGTAGTTAATATTAAGTTTGGTGAGACCCTTTCAGAGTGGTCACTTGAGCACACTTTACTAGGTTTACTGAAATTTACATTTAATTAAAATAATATAAGCTTTTCTTTTCTCATCTTAATTAAGCAGCTGCATTCATTTAGTGTTTAAAGAATAGTAATTCTAATTCGTTTCATTTATTACCTTCAGAAGTTAAGTTCATTTACATATAATCGCTTTTTTCCAATTTGATGATTTACTTGAAATAAAAATATGTTTTTGTTTTAATTCTAACACCTTGCCTGTTTATTTCAATTGAGATAATTCACTTTCGAGTCTTTTTCACATTTATTTTAATTCTACGAACCCGACACTCTGGCTGTTGATTATAAAGAAGATTTTTTATTGAAACTTTTACTGATGTTGAGCTAGCCGTAAATAGGAATTATTGTAATTGGATGGTAGAGGTCACAATGGCTTCCCAACATGGAACATTGCGGCCAGGTAATTAAGATATCAACGGAAGAAAGTGTCACAGTTGAGTCTTTGCATTTGTTGGGCAGTTTGTTGCATTTTGTAAGGCACACAATTTTCTATCGAATAACATAAACCGCATTGCCAAACATTTTATTTTTTACCCAAAATTTTCACTTTAAAAAAACACCATGACTTATGGGCCAACCCCAAATTAGGCTGCTGCCGCTTTTCCCGCTGTAGTGTAGAGTCGTCTGCTTTCTTCGCTGATTTTCTTATTTGAAGCAAACGATCTGACAATGACAGTGAGTTCTCCTTGATGAAGTTGCCGGCTCAGTTCCCAGATCTCAACCCGATTGAACATCTTTGGAATGAGCTGGAAAAGACCGTTCGGTTCTTGCTTACACCTCCATCGAATCTCCGAGAGTTCTGTGAGATTCTGTGAGGTATCACGTGCCACGGATACGCAGTGGAAGTTAATAAAAAGATAAAAGGCACTCAAAAATTTTCCCTGACACAAAACGCTAAATTTAAGCAAAATAACCAAATATCTTTTTAATCTTGAATCAGCAAAACAATAAAGAAAACTGAAGCTACAAAAATTTAATAGTTCACAAGTGCAAGTGCATAAATTTTAAATAATCATCAAGCACAAAAATGGATAATATCTTAGAAACGAAATTAAGTTTCTCACATAGAGTAAAAAAAATCTAATCAGACTGTTCCATTAGCACTCTTCATAAAGTGGATACGACGGAGAAAAGATTTCGAACTCCGTAAACGCAAAAAACTTTACGTTACACCTGTGCACGTTAATACGATAAATAGTTCGACTCTTAAAATTCACAGCAAGGCATACACGATAAGTCCGACACGAAAAGAATAAAAATTTACGTGCTTACAGTTCGTCTACGGCCATTGCGCCTGATGTATTCAATTTCGTTTGAAGAAGCACCCCACGCTCGACCAGTGGTCGAACTAGTCAGGGGAAGGTTTCCACACCGTCCCTAGTTAACCGAATCACCACGGCTCTTATGCCCTTGGCCACGGCATAAGGGGGGTGCAGATCAACCCCCTTCGAGGTTCACAGCGACGGCTGTCCCTGTGTGTAGCGGTGGTGCTTGGCATCTCAATGGAGTGTACCGACTACCTAAGCTCTGCCCTCCACTTTCTGCACAGGAACCAGCGCCCTGGTCGAGTCTCGAAGTGCCCCAGCTGCCTCAACCACCCGCCCGCCTGCATAGGCGTGGGTGGACCGGAACCCTTGGACTGTCACCACAAGAGCGCTCTGGCGACAGTACAGGCGGTTCAGGACCACCGACACCAAGCACAGGGTGGGAGGGAGAGGCAGCGTACCCCAAAAAAACCACTTCTCCTTCTTTCTCTTTCCTCTCTTTCCACTATCCTCTCTTCTTTTTCTCTCTCTCCATCTTTTTCTTTCCTTCTCTCTCTCTCTCTCTCTCTCTCTCTTTCTTTTTTCCGTTTCTTCTTCTTTCTCTTTTTCCTTTTCTTATCTTTTCATCTTTCTTATCTTTTATAAATATTGAATAAAGCATTATGAACCATAAAAAATATGATTCAAAATATTAAGAAAAACAGAATCTTCTCATCAAAAATGGCCGCTCTGTTGCCATGGCAACCAAAATGGCGGTCCGCTGGGCTTATCTTATCTTTTGATCTTATCTCTGCTGATAAAAAAGGGTCACGTGGAGGCTGGTTTGTATATCACCGCCTGAGGCGAGGGCGTGGCCGGAAGTGGTAAATAAACTGGCCTCATGCAACCGGAAGTGGTGGTGGGCGTGGCCGGAAGTGGTATATAAATCCAGGGGTCAAAGGTCAACCTGGTATATAAAGGGCTGCCCCTACTACTCATGGATACGAATTTGAACGATAACTGAGATAAGAACAGAAATAAAAATGCCGCCACCAAGATCAACAAGTTAATAACTCGGTTTCTATAACAGCTAGGATAATGAAATTTGGGAGAATAATACCGCACATAAAACTGCTTATACAGTTAAAATTTGATCGAATTCCAACGAGTAGTTTCCGAGTTACGCACTCAAAATCGTAACACGTGCTGGTTAGTATTCGTATGTGAGCAAGGGTTACGATTTTGAATGCGTAAATCTGAAACTAGTCGTTGGAATTCGATCAAATTTTAAAGGCCTCTATAGTTTTATGCACCCTATTGTTCTTCTAAATTTCATTATTCTAGTCGTTGAAGAACCTGAGTTATTAACTTGTTGATCTTGGTGGCGGCATTTTTGTTTCTATTCATATCTCAGTTATCGTTCAAATTCGGACCCATGTTCATATAAATTTTTTTTGCTTAGAACCATACTATCTCCCCTGCAAGTTTGTACAAGACGTTCCGGTAAACCCTGTACAGACGGCAATATTGGCTGAGAAGAATTAATGACAGCCTCCTGCTGTTTCACTGCTCGGTTTGCCGCAAAAGTAGTCGAAATACCGTCTTCACGGCCACGTCGCTCGCTATGCGACGCTAAGAATCCTTCCTTCGTCCTCGTAGCTTTCTTCTCTAATTTCTGCACTGCCTCTCACCTCGGACTAACCATACCGCTAACTCTCCACTTGCCATCTGCTCGTCTGTCTCTTTTTCATCTCTCAGACACGTCTTTTCTCCATGCCTTATGTGAATCGACTGTTTCTCTTTCTCCTTTCCATGCCCCTCCTCTCCTGTTTACAGAAATCGGATCTCCCGCCTTTTTCATCTCGTGCTGCATCTCGGCAGCTCTCTTCCTCCAGAAGACTCTCGTTTTGTTACAGCATGTTTTCGTTTGCTGTAATCATTCCTGTTAAGGTTTTCAGAATCTCGTTGAATCCATGCCCAAACGAATACAGGCGATTTTGAGGGCTAATGGAGATTCAACAAACTACTAGACAGGTGTACCTCATAAAGTGGCAGCTCAATGTATACTCAACATTTTTTTTGCGATAAGGTATTCGTTTCACTTCATAGAGCCTATAACGATGGCTTTTATATAAAATGTTAATTTACTTAAACAGGGCTGATGTCTCCAACAAGTGGAAAAGCATATATTGAAGGTGTTGACATTACCGAAGATGCTGAGAGAGCAAGAAATAATTTGGGACTCTGCCCTCAACATAATATGTTGTTCGATATCCTAACAGTAAAAGAACATCTTCTCTTTTTTGGAAAAGTAAGTTCAATTTATTATTATTATTATTATTTATTATTATCAGTAGTAGTAGTAGTAGTCATCGTAGTACAACGTTTTTATTCAACTTGACTTTTCTGTCTTTAAATCAATTTTTCGTCTACTTCCCGTTGTTAAACAACCCCAAATTTGGTATACTGATTCATTTCCGGTCCAGTATCAAAATTTTCAAAATTCGAACTCTTAGAAAGGGTTAAAACTTCTTTTTTATTTAATTTACATCCTATTTCATCTTATATTTTAACAATCAAGAATCTTTTTTGTTTGTTGGAAACCATGAAGGTTGGATTGTTGCTCGACTAATTTTGTACGTCGTGATTCCCCTGGGGAAAGGTGTGATTAAAAAATTGTTTTTAGACTAATGTGGTGTTGCTCTACAGGGTTGCAATCGGAAAATTTTCTCTCTCTTTAGTAGTTTTCGAGTTAGCAAATGGATGACATAAATTTGGGGGTTAAAGTCAAATTTGAGTGTGGCAATGAATTCTCCACCTCTCTATTACCTATGCTCATGAGATCTCGCCTACCTGGCAGCTCTGAGATATCTGCCATGTTACCAGACTTTTTGGACAACCTGTATATATAATTGAAAACATGACACGTAACTGGTATCAAACAGTTATTACTATAAAACTTTATTTTTCAAAGCTTTTAGCTTATACTTAAAATTGGCAGAGGCACCCGGCGTTGCGCGGAATAATTACAGTTGTAGATAAACAAAACAACCTCAAGAAGTTAAGTATTATCTCAAATTGGTTTTAGGTGATTCTATAATACTGTTGTAGACGAAGTTGCGATTGTTCAGATGTTTTCAACGCCTGAATAACTTTTTATATACTCTGATGAATACTCATTCACTTCTTCGGTGGCATTTCGATAGATAAGAATTAACATGTATCTTTCGAACGATTATTAAAGAGCACAGTACAGTGTGCTTGTTGATTTGAAGAGTCGAGTTGATTTTTGAATTGTTATAGGTTATGTCGTAATTTGTCGTCCGAGACACACCAGCGTCCTTTTATATGGAATCCACTG
Source organism: Rhysida immarginata (assembly GCA_023313115.1). Taxonomy (NCBI): domain Eukaryota; kingdom Metazoa; phylum Arthropoda; class Chilopoda; order Scolopendromorpha; family Scolopendridae; genus Rhysida; species Rhysida immarginata. The sequence continues at coordinate 63,405 of JAHWFO010065516.1, forward strand.
GAAGAGGAAAGGGAAGTTGCCGTCGCGTCTGGAAGGTTCTACACTGTTCAAGGGTTCTGAGGAGAGATGAAGCGAGACACGTGTATCTCTTTGACTCTTCGAGAGAGAATCACCTATCTATATCGTACAGTAAGAAGAAGAAAAGTACGCTGTCCACATCGATATTTAATTCATACACGAATGTACATTTCGGCAGCCACGCTGCCTTCGTCAGCAGGTGACCGTTATTATACTTATTACCTGCTCATAGTTGGGTCATTCAACGTCTGTTCAGGCAGGCATTGGCACTGATCTCACGGATTTTAATGAAATTTGGTAAATACAATTGCCCTAGGGAGTTGATAATGAATGCCAAATATTATTAAAGTTCATTTTTATGGAAGTTACGGACATTTAAAATTTTCGAAATTTGAGTGGGGGCCTCGCCTATGAAGTACTGTATCTTCGGTTGTATTTTACTTAGAAAGATGTGATTGATGACATATTAAAGCTCTTTAACTGTAGACTCTATGTGAAATTTTTAAAATTATATTACGCATGCGCAAATATTTGAATTTAATAAAAAAAATTATTTATGCAAATTTCTCAAGTGGTGGGTATTTTTTTTCTTTAAAAAATTATTAATATCTTACACATACTTTCATAAAAACAATACAAAAAATTCAAACTGTGTTTTGCTCCGTTTTGAAGATATTAATTTTTAAAGCTCGAGTTCCAAGCCACAATCGCATGGCTACTCGAGCTTCAGTTCTTCAGATGGACAAGGTATCCTAAGAAATATAAATTTTGTGGTAATATCCGATTGTCTTAAACATTCTACAGGTGTTTTTATTCCTTTCAATGTGAACTCATAAAGTTTTAAAAGAAAATTCAATAAATGTAGAGAAGATACTAGGGTTGATCGAAATTTAATGTCTCCATGGCTGTATGTAACGAACCTAAAAGGATGTGGTAGGGTGATAAATAATACGGCAAAGTTACGCATTTGAAAGTTTAAATTATAATTGTTTAATGGCTAATTAGAATCAAATACATGATAACAGTTGTTAGGGAACACCTACTGGGTACCCTATAAAGATGCGGATAATTAATAAAAAGTACCCTATTAATTAAAACCGACTATCTAACGATTAATGCCATACATTAGGCTAACAAAATTTAATTGAACGCAGTCCAAGAACGTGAAAAGACTTTACGAAAGTTCTTCACTGGCTAGCTATCCTTTAGCACACGTGAATTGAATGTCCTTGGTGGCTGGTCAACAACGGAGAACCCGTCGCGCAATCCCTTTGGCGGGAGGATTGCTGGAACCCAGATACACGAAAAGTTGACGGGGAGAAGTGTAGCAACCCGTGCACCTGAGGGAATCAAGAAAACAGAAAGGAATGAATAAAAGACAAACAGTGATAAATTACTAATTGTAACGCCTGCAATTACGCGCCGCAATTCCAACACTGTAATATGCTTACTGTGACTACTTAATGAACGAGCCTCGCAACGAGCTACGCTCTGCACACCGGTGGTAGGCGCGCTTACGTTACTACTACCCTGAGAAAGCCGACCCTCTGGATAGGCCTCCCACGCTGGCTCCAAAACCTTTTTCTGAACGCCTTCCTGGCACGATAAATCCCCTGCCGAAGTCGTCGGCTCGTGCAGGCCCAGTCTCTGTACCGCTCGCTCACTATCTTCGACCCTCGCACCGTCGAACGCCTCCGCCGACGAAATAGGCCTCCTTTCGTTGTCGCCTGATCCACGATACGTTATTCGCCTAACGCAATCTTCAGAACTTGCGAGGTCCGAGAGCTTGAAAAGACCAACTCCGCTCTCATCCGCCGCCGTAGCTAAGGTCGACTCCAAATTCCTGCGGTCAATGCCTGGTGGCCCCAGCTGACCTTCCCCTTGTGGTTCCCGGGAGGAAAGCACTTCACGTTTCCCGCGGAACACACGACAGCGAGGTTTACTCGTGGCTTCGTTGTAACGAAAATTATCGAAATGCCTAACCTGCTGTTCGTGCGACCACTCTGTAGTTCCTCTTGGCTCCGGGTCCCTAGGAAGGTAGCCTGGACACGACCGCTTCCAAATTTCATCCGTCCTCATTCCTTTCCAAACTCGTTCTCCCCTTCTCTCTCTCGGCAGCGGATCGCCGCAACCGTGATCCCTCAGCTATTTGGACTTGGTTTCTGTGCGCCTCTCGACTAGCGCGCCAGGAATAAATAAGTGATCATATTTTAATTTTTTCCATTTTTTTTTTTTAATAAAAGCAATCTCTACTGCAAACTACGAGCCGTAATAGTAAATTTCGAATATACAGTAATTTTATCAAACTATCACTTATATTATAATATTGACAGTTGATCTTCCTAACGATATCATTTTTTATTTTACAAAACATACAAAGAAATTTTGTACGAAGGGAGGAGGAGCTGCTATTTTTGAATAAAAATAATAAAAATCTAACTGACTATTTTAATATGAAAAATTCAAATAGAATTCAGTATGAAAATACACATGTATTACTGATTTTATTACATTAAGCATGCATGGGGTGGGGGGTCAAAAATAAAATGTCCAAACAAAAATATTGCCCTAAATGGATAAATAAAGTGTCCTACAATGGATCTTTAGGAGATACTGATCATTTTCATATATTTTGTAATTTTTACCAATTTCACCGAGGAATATGACATTTAACCATTCGGTGGGGGGGGGGAGGGAATAAAATGTAGAATAGTTTTTTAGTAGAAACAAAGAAAAACAAGTGAACTTAAACAGATCAGGGAAATCAAAGGGGAGGTTCGTTCGAATCCCCCGAACCCCCTCCCCCTAGTTACGCTCCTGTAATTACGACATACTGATTAAAAGACTGGCTGCATAGTGACTAATAAACGAAGCTCCTTAAATCCTAAGAGGCTAGAAAAACTATTAATTATGTCTTTACTTGGATATGATAACTTAGAAACTGTAGAATAAATATTCGTAATTTGATTTTATGCATTGTTAAAAAACATTATGTGATAATTGAAGCACAATAAATCATGGCATTTTGTTATAGTTCTTGTGATTTTCAATGTATTTATGCTAAGCCTCGTAATCGATTAATAACTGATTGTTTTATATAATCGATTCTTTAAAATTAATAATCGCTCACCACTAACAAACGGAGCAAAACAATCAACGTTTGCATTCATTTACCTTATAAATATCTCTTGCGATTTTTAATAAAAGCCGACAGGCCGTTGATTATTCAGATAATAGAATTATTTCATATAAAAGTGAAGACCCAGTAATTTTTAAAACACTCTATGTAAGTGATATAATATAATTAGATATTTTCAAAAAAAAAAAAAAATTTAAAAAGTTTTTCAGGCGGGTTGATAAAAGATATGGCCAACTGGCCAAATAAAAAAAAAGAAAGAAAATATGTCTTATAAAAATTTTTTCTTTTATTACCTGTGATAAGTATTTATTTATTTATTTATTTATTTATTTATTTATTAGTCTGTTAATAAATAAAAACATCGACGCCGAACTAAGTCTGGTATGGTTAAAGACCAACGAGTTAGAACCCACAGGGCGTCTATAATTCTAAATTACAAATATAAAAAAAAATATATTTGGTTAATAAATGAGCTGTTAATTTTTAAGTTGTTTTGTAATTTGTTGTTTATGGGCTTTCCGGCAATAAAAAAATAAAAAAATTACAAATCATGAAATTGCATTGAATAATGAACAGATTAAAAGCACAACACTCTTTAACCACAACTAAAAAAGGCGTTAAACAAGAAATAAAACAAAAATAATGAAAAGAACAATACAACCTGTAAACGTCTTTCGAAAGCTTTGCTTTCATCTTCAGCAGACAAGGAGAACCTCAAGAGATTCTTGAGAGAACTGACTTGTTTATTGAATTAGCAAGGTATATATAGTGAACAAAGACCAATAGGAACAAATTAAATTAAATTAAACAGTGCTCCCACTAAAACTGACAGAGGGCAGGATGTCAACTGCAGCAAGAGGGCACATCATGCGGTTTACCCCACTTTGGCCCCGTGAAGTTGGCCCCTTCCACTTTCGCCCCTTCCACTTTCGCCCCATCCACTATCGCCCCTTCCACTTTCACCCCTTCCAACACTCGCCCCCTGCAAAAATACTTTTAAGACCCACTTTCATAAAAAAGACCCTGCAGAGAGGTTAACAAGTCAAATAGAAAACTAAGAATTCAGTTATTTAGAATACTTACCTAACCCACGAAATTCTCCTTTTAATTAAGAACGATTTAAATTAAAGCTTTCCTAAAATCTAAATTGTTTTAAAAGAAATAATAGGGTTTAGAAAAAAAAAAAACGCAAACAATCTTTCAAAAATAAGAAAAAGATGATTTATTAACACATTTTCCCTAAACGTCTGTTATATGTAACAAATGACTCGCTGCATCAATATATTCAATGAGGCTTTTTGTCCCATTGATGAATTGATTCCTAAGATTTTGATGTCTTGTTTCAATGGCTCTATACTTTTTCTTTTGCACTGGCGAATTTAATATAGTTGTTATTTTTAGTATAATTCGCATCATAATTATTACACAAAACATAAGTACATTAACACATAATATACTATAAACATAAGTACATTAACACATAATATACTATAAACATAAGTACATTAACACAGATCCAACTATTCAGTCAATAAATTAACAAAAAAAAAAACAATAATCGATGTAAAAAAAGTATATTTTATTGATATGGAAAATTATATTATTAATAAATGTTTTTATTTATTATTATAATTCTTACAGTAGAAAATTTCTGGCCAGGCCTCGAAGATATTTTTATTGACCGATTAATCGATTTTTTAAAGATTAAATATTATCAATTTTATTAAGTATATCCACATATCAGATTTTATTGTGAACTGAAATAAAATTATTCAGATCCAACTAAAAAATTCAA
>JAHWFO010065516.1:68756-89834 GCA_023313115.1 Rhysida immarginata
TTCAGTTCTTCAGATGGACAAGATATCCTAAGAAATATAAATTTTGTCGTAATATCCGATTGTCTTAAACATTCTACAGGTGTTTTTATTCCTTTCAATGTAAACTGATAAAGTTTTAAAAGAAAATTCAATAAATGTAGAGAAGATACTAGGTTGATGGAAATTTAATGTCTCCATGGCTGTAACTTTTATATTCGTATCTGACACGCATTTGTCCTCTATGTAATGCACTATTCACTTTTCGACATTATCCCCATCCCTTTCCACGCATTGCATCACTGTGTGACCACTCGGGTGAACCCGTCGGATAGGAAGTCCGGGGTTGTTGTCGACACCAGGATTGAATGGCAGATTTGGACCGACCATCTTCTGCAGCACGATAACGCTCGCCCGCAAACGATCGTCACTAACTAGGGCTGTTGCAGCGCCTACATTTCAAAGATGAAAAACTGCAGTTCAAAGATGAAAGATCTTGCAACCTTGCAACTTTCACCACTTCCCGAAGAAGAATAAGCACCTTCAGGGACATTTAATCCCTGATGACGAGATAAAAGAGCAGTTGCACGTTGTGAAACACTCTGCTCAATATGGCTGGTGAGATTTGCTGAACTTCAGTTGTGATTTCCTCCTTCAGCTCAGGCAAAGTGTGCGGACTGTTTGCTTAGACTTTACCTTTCAAGGCACCCCAAAGGAAGAAATCGAGAGGTGTTTGGTCCGGCAAGCGTGTAGGCCAGATGCCACCGAGATGATTCGATCAGCAAAGACGTCCTGCAGAAAGTGCATTGACGTGTGTGCTGTACACGTTTCCATGCACTACTGCACACTAACTTTTAAACATCCTATATAATGAAGCCTGTATCAACTTCAGCTGCCTCTGAAATTCATCTCGTCCGTCAGAGTAACTCGGAAGTGTAAAGTAAATATATTTTCTTTATTACTAACAATTCGATATCATAATGCAAATTTATATTTTCTTACTAAATTATCTACTTATTTAACAGGTTCTCAATACTTTTCTAACTTCTGAAAAAAAATCTGAAATTCTAAGAAACATTTTTCCTATTGATGTAATTATTATTGTAATGCGGCTATTGATTTTATTTTTTCGTGTAATTATAATAAATAATACTATTTATATAAATAATAAAACGTAAATAAATGAATGGTCCCAAGGTTACACGCTTTCTCTTAGCTGTACGAGCAGTCAAGTCCCAACTACCTGGCTCCCTCTGCTTGGAGCTCAAGCTTTAAAAATGAACATCTTTAAAACGGAGCAAAACACAGTTTTGAATTTTTTATATTGTTTTTATGAAAGTAAATTGTGTAAGATATTAATAATTTTTTAACGAAAAAAAATATTCACCATTTGAGAAATGTGCATAAACAAAATATTTTAATTAAATTTAAATATTTGCGCATGCGTAATACAATTTTAAAAATTTCACATAGAATCTACAGTAAAGAACTTACATTTGTCACCAATCACATCTTTCTAAGTAAAATATAAGCGAAGTTACAGTACTTCACAGATAAGACCGCTACTCAAATTTCGAAAATTTTAAATGTCCGTAACTTACATAAAAATGGGGGGAAAAATATTTGGCATTCATTACCAACTCCCTAGGGCAATTGTATATACCAAATTTCATTAAAATCCGAGAGGTCAATGCCAAAACTATAAAATTTCTGTCTGAATTGACGTGGAATGATCCAGTTAATAATTCTTGGAAACGAATTCTCTATGACTACGTCATCTTGAAAATATGCCCTGCCATCATCATGAACATCGATAATTAATGGTTACGTTCTAATAACCATCCGTTCAAAGAAAAACCCAAAAAACAGAAATTCTATGTATTGTTAGAAATTCAATTTTGTTTTATAACTAGCTGATATGCCCAGCGTTGCTCGGGCTGTTTGTTTGATGAAATTTTGCAATATCTGAATTTGAATATAAGTAAAAACCCTTAATAAAGTATATATTCACTTTGGAAAAATGAAAAGAATTCTTTAAAGTGCTCACACTGGAATTTTGTTTCTAATTGGTTTCGCCCAGGAAAATTCAACATTGCATTCTTAACATTTTATAATATTAAAGAAATGCTCCTATGTGTATTGAATTATTTCTGTCAGTATTAAAAAATACTTCATAGATGGATTAAGAGAGTTGAGAAACTCTGTTTACAGCGTCATCAGCATCCCTCATCAGCAAGTAACCATTTAAATAAAGTTGTATTCAGTCAGTTGGAATCGTGTCCTGAATATTTATATTGACATTATCTGTTTTAGCAGCAAATAATGCCCTCTCATATATTCAGTTGAGATCTTTATAATTTCTAATTTTCAAAGATTCTCTAAAGAAGTTACTACATTACAAAAACCATATGAAAAATGAATTTTCTCCGGTTATTAGCTCATTAGGGAAAGTACCTTCACCTTTTCACCAAAAGCTTGAGCAGCTGCACGCCCTAGAAGTTGTATTCTCTTGTTTGTTTTAGAATAATTTCTTACATCTCTCCAAAGGTTTTAATATAAAAAGATATAATAATAATTTTATGTATTTATTTATTTATTTTATTTATTTATTACTTTTTATAACATTATTATCCCCCTTAACCCTTTATCGTTACCCCATAAAAAATTCATGAAAAAAACTTTTGATCGTTGCTTGTTATTACTAATCATGTCAGGATTACAAATCAACATAAAAAATAATTTTTATTACATGTAATTATTTGTTAATGTATTGTTGCCTTTATGGCAAGAAAAACGATTTGTGAACCAATATATTTATTTTTATTTATTTATTTATTTGTATAAGAATAATTTGACAAGCAGCGACATCGCTGGTATAAGTCAAAGGCAAAAATAAAATATAAATATACTAAAAAAGGTAAAACAAATGTCATGACATAAATTGCTTTATTTCATACAAATGTCATGACTAATGGCAACATTATCGATAAAGGGTTAAAATGTGAATCATTAATGCAAGCATCGTAGCTGACGAAAAAGACAGCCATGGCAGTGAAAAGTCACCTGACCTTCTTAGTCGAAGTAACAATGTAACCTTCAAAACGAAAAAATACTGATTGTTAAAATTCAAGATGGAAACAATGAAGTAATCTGAATAATCAACAAGATGGAAACATTGTTGCTTGGACTAAGATGGTCAGAGGTGATGTTGGCCTGTCTCTTTCGTTGGCTGCGGCACGTAGCCAACGAGAAAGACAGGCCCCGACGCGGAAAAATCATCTGACTATACTAGTCCGAGTAATAACACGGAGCAAGGGCAACAGAGGCAACACTCGATGACGTTTTCCGTATTGGGATTACAGCGACATCTGGTGCTTGGGAATCAACTAAATAAAACGGAAATGAAAGTTGTTCGTATTTTATCAGAGAATAAGAGACTTTACTTTATACAGGGTGATTCAAAATTCAATGTACAAACTTTTAGGGGAGGTAGAAGGGGTGATTCTAAGCAAAAATATTCATATGAACATGGGTCCTCATTTGAACGATAACTGAGATATGAACCGAAATAAAAACGCCGCCACCAAGATCAACAAGTTAATAACTCAGGTTCTGCAAAGCCTAGAATAATGAATTTTGGAGGAATAATAGGGCACATAAAACTGTGTTTACCGTTAAAATTTGATCGTATTCCATCGAGTAGTTTCCGAGTTACGCATTCAAAATCACCACAGTGCTCACATGCGTATACTAACCAGCTCGTGGTACGATGTTGAGAGCGTAACTCGGAAACTACTCTTTGGAATACGATCAAATTTTAACGGTATACACAGTTTTATGTCCCCTATTATTCCTCCAAAATTCATTATTCTAGTCGCTGCAGAACACCTGAGTTATTAACTTGTTGATCTTGGTGGCGGCGTTCTGATTTCTGTTCATATCTCAGTTATCGTTCAAATGAGGACCCATGTTCATATGAACGTTTTTGCTGAGAATCACTCCTACTATCTGCCCTAAAAGTTTGTACATTGAATTTTGAATCACTCTATATATAAGACGTCATTCAGCATTCCATTTCTGTTTTTTTATTGATTAATAAGAACGAGATCAAACAACAGAAGACAGGGAAACCACTAATCTACATAACGAATTTATTCTGATGAATACGTATTTCGGCAGCCAAGCTGCCGTCTTCAGCATCTAAAGGAAGCTATGATCAGAGAGACAAGCTGTTCTGTTCAAGAACGAGATCGTTCGAGAATATTTTCAAAAGACGGAGTATGTTCATCTTCTGTTGGCGACCATTCAGGAATGAATTTTAAACTATTTAAAGGCTTCGCTGATGATGGGAGGTATCAACATCACAGAGCAGTTAACTGTTTCTAGGAATTCCGTGAAAAAGAAGAGTTCCTGTGCTGTTAAATCAAGGAATTAAATCAGGAGGAAGTGAAAGCCATTACTTGTTCGTCGAGCTTGACTTCGCAAAGCGCAAAGCATCTTGGGATAGAAAGCGGACAACCAAGGTTTTTGCACGCTGGTAAAATATCGTATTTTAGATAACTCTGCCTCTGATTTATTGATTACGTGCATATCGACTTTCGTTAACGTTTCAATGAAAAACCTATTTAATATAATTAATAATAATCATCGTTTATAATTTTGATTTCTCGAAGGAGGAAACATTGAGTTTCGATTTTCGTAAAATCGAAACCATTTTTCTTCCAGCAAATGGATTATTCATATTCTAGGGCTGTTACTGTTTAGCTCTATTATATTTTAAATTTAATACAACTTAACGAAGACTGAACAAATTTTCAGCCCGACAGCAACTTACAACATACGTAATGGCTGCCGAGTTTGTCCGCAAACATTGCGTTTCCGGAAGCTAACCTCGGGTCATCGCTTTCATTTCCTCTTGATTTAATTCCTTGGTTAAATGGTGCAGCAATAACAATGCTAGAAAAATAAAAATAACAAGATTAAACAGAGTATAAAAAAAACGACTTTAATGAAACTTTCGCTATCGCCTAACTATATCACTCCATATCTTGGATACTTAATCCAATAAAAAAAGAATTATTGCAATTCGATTTCTAGTTTCTGAGAAATACGTGGACAAACATACATACAAACATACATAGATAAATACATACATACATACACACACACACTTATGAAATTTGGCATATTTGTTTAGAAGCCCACATAGACTAACATATATGAATATTGTGCGATTCCAACAATATTACGTACATACGCATCGAATTGATAACCTCCTTTTTAACCGACTTCAAAAAAAAGTGGTTATCAATTCGATGTGTATGTTTGCAATATTGTTGGAATTGCACAATATTCATATATGTTAGTCTATGTGGGCTTCTAAATAAGTATGCCAAATTTCATAAGTGTATGTATGTATGTATGTATGTATGTATGTATGTATGTATGTATGTTTGTCCACGAATTTCTCAGAAACTAGAAATCGAATTGCAATAATTCTTTTTTTATTGGATTAAGCATCTTTCAACTTAGGGATAATTCCAAGTTAAATCAAAATCGGTTCGGTAGTTTTCAAGATATGGACTAATATAGCTAGGCAATAGTGAAATTTTCATTAAAGTCTGTTTTTTATACTCTGTTTAATCTTGTTTTGAAGTCGGTTAAAAAGGAAATTAATTCTGCATTAAGGATTGCGTTGCAGTATGGGAAAATAATGTTTCATTCCAAGATGGTTACCGGATGTACGATTTTTTTGAATAGGTTTCTGTTAGCGTGTCGTTTCTGTATTACTGTCTTATTCTGTAGCACGGTCTATAGATATTCATGGTCATCGAGCTTCGGCCATTTTCCATTGTTTCGAGAAGCTAAGGAAAACAGATCGCGCCAGGTGCCGCATAGATCGCACTAAGGCCATCTGTGACCTGCGATAGAGATTTTCATTGAAACTGAAAATGAAAGTAAAGTTTCTATCTGCCGATAGGGCGTCACTGCAGGCGCAGTTGGGCCGATTGTACATGCAGCGCCACTTTTTAAGAGAGTTCCTGCCCTACCGGGAGCTAGAAACTTTAGCTTCATTTTAACAATGGAGCTCGATGACCATGAATATCTATAGACCGTGTTCTGTGGTAATAATCTAACCTTCATTGTTTCCATCTTGGATTTTAGCAATCAATATTTTTTCGTTTGTTGGAAACAATGAAGATTTTAGATTGTTGGCCGGACTACAATGATCAGGTGACTTTTCAGCGTCAAGGCAACACCACTACTATCAGTACAGGGTGGTCTTGGCCGGGGCCTGTCATTTTCGTTGGCTACGCTGCGGCATGTATTAATTTCATCAATCATTGTTGATGCAACATATAAACACGACCAGCCGATTGTAGACGCAAACACAATGAGCTGATTGTTCACAAATGCAAGCAAACGAACATAAACCAAGTCTATTTCATATATATAAAGATTATTAATTTCTACGTTTTTAAGAGAGTTATCTCTAGTTTTGGATTTTGTTCCACCAGTGTATTATACAGCTGTGTGTTAAATTTAAACTTTATAACTTACTTCCAAGTTGCATTTGAAAACCGGACAAACATACTTTTATTGTGCTTTATATACATATATAGATGCTAAACGAAACTACTGTATTTGTATATCATGGTGACTTGATGACTGGGTTAGCATGAAGAACTCTTTTCCCACAACACATTGCGGCTTTTTAGTCACTAGATTGTAATATTAATTATTCAAGTCACGAATTGGAAAACGAGTACAAGTGTCAAAGGAAACCCAAAAAGTCGCAGACGCTTAAATAGACGGTAAATAGTCGCTAAATAGAAAACAGGTTGAACGCGTAATTTCATAAAAACTATATCAGAGGTTTCAAACGGGGTCTTCACATACTCATACCTTCTTATGGGGGTAAAAACTTTTGTGCATTGCAGTTTGATCTTGCGTTGTGCTATGGATCACACAAATGAAAATTATTTCAAATTAAGTCAATTAAAAAATTGAATTTTATCATTATTTATTGTTATTTATTTTTTTTATAGCTAAAGGGTATCAGAGGAACCCGGCTTAAAACTGAAGTTGATGTGCTCCTGAAAAAGCTTCTTTTGAAAGAAAAAGAAAATACATTATCTCAACAACTCTCCGGAGGCATGAAACGAAAACTTCATTTAGGGATAGCACTTATTGGAGAAACCAAGGTAGGGTGTTCACATTAGCTTGATAAGTCAGTTTTTTAAATGCATTATATTGTAACATTACAAGTTCTACCATTAATATTCATATAACCCTTCATAGAGAGTCAAACAGATCAGACGCATTCAAAATGTCACAAAATCTTATGTACTAAAACTCTTGCGTGTATTTATTTATTTATCTGTAATTCTATCTCCTCCTAGACGGTTTGAGCTAGCGGCTTGAAATTTTCAGGGCAGGCTTTTCAATAAAGGACCTGCTCTATCGCCAAAAATCAGCCCCTTACGACCCCCCCTCCCCCTTCCCTACTTTCTGGGGTTTTCATTTAAAATTATCTGCTTTTGCTTTGTAATTCTCCTCAACAGATGGCGCGGGCGGGCGAAGCCGCGGGTAACAACTAGTTTGATATAAAAATCCACATTGTACGCCAAACAATGAATTGCAAAACTATGATTACAAGATGATAGACTCAGTGGATAGCTTCCCCTTGGAATGAGCAAAAAATCGGATACAGTTATCGCAGCCACTGAAATCCTTAAATCGAATGTTACGAGATGTCAAAATGTGAAAATGGGAAGTATACGAACTAATTCGACGAAAACCCGTTTTGATAAACTGTTACTACTGACAGGAGGATAATAACTTTTTGGGAAGAATTCTATAACCATTATCTAATCTGTTTAACCTTCGATCGGGCGAAACTGATTGAATAGACAGAGCTTTAACATTTTACCACTCCATTGCCTCCATAGATGACCAGAACCACTAGCAAGTTTGAGTAGCTCTCTTTTATGTAATAATGTTTGAATAGGTTTCTATTAATTTTTTTAATTTTTTTGAAATCTGTTTCCTGACAAAAGTGATCTGTCAGGTATGGTTTGGTTTTGCAAGTTTTTCTTTTACCTTGGTATGGTTTGGTTTATTTGGTATTAACGTCCTTTTCAACTGCCATGGTCATTTCAGGACTCTTTTACCTTGGAAATGACTTAGAAAAAAACATAGAGAAGACTACTTTTGAAACAACTGTACCACGAAATGGTGATTGGAAAGATTACCTGTAGGCTTGCATTTTTGATTTCTATAAATTGTATATTTCACTTTTAGAAAAGCATTTAAAAATGTTATACTTTAATGAAAGTATGATTTGAAAAAATAAAGAAAGGGTTTTGTAGCTACAAACAGAGCTTTTGATGGAATGTGCCTAATGGGCTCATTGCGTCCGAAGAAGTGTCTTTTTGCACTGTGCCCGACTGAATGTTAATCTAAAGCTCTTGTTATTCATTCATAAGAACCAATTAATAGAAGAATTAAAAATAGTACATTTATTTGAAATATTAATTTTATGTAACATTAGACAAGCATGTCTTCAGTTTGTAAGCGTAAACCACGTTTGCTATTGCCTGAAGTCACAACTGGTAAGTAAGAGTGTCACGTGCTTTTTAGTTGCGCAGTGGAAGATTTGGTTTTTAGGCCACAACGTAACGATCAAGACAATAGCCAGACATGTTAATTAGAAAAACCAAAGAATTTTTAATGCACAAAAATATAATAACAAAATAAGGTATAATTTTAAGCAATATATAACAATAGAAAAATTAAAGCTACACTGACTTATATAAACAAATATAATCACAGATTAATTCCACGTGTGACCTACACGACAATTGACACAAAATTAAAACTTTTTTTAGTTCCTCCCACCTAGGTTTTATTAATAAGCAAGAGTTTGCATTGTACATAAATTACTAACTACAAAGTATGCACCTACACACAAAAAACTTCTGCTTACTCATTGTGTTGTTAACAAGAATAAATACAACTTAAACTGTGACCTACACGACATGGAAATTTCACTCCTGTCGACAATACATTTTCAGTAGACAATATCTACTCATTTGTTGAGTACAAAAATATGAGATACACACCGAAGCATTCACAAATACTGTAAAGGTACGTTTACAAAGACGCGGTACATGCGGAAACAAGCAGTTGCGATGCGATGTGTCAATCCCTCTCCTATTCACAAACATGCGGCAATTCATGCTTTCCGCATGACGTTTCAAAATACTGCCACTAGTGGTAGTGTGTGCACATTTTGGCGCTCTCAAGAAGATTACCGCTGATTGGTAGAAACAGTTCACGTGACAGGTAAACAGGTGGACGTAGCTGCCCTGTGGTCTTTAGATGACCATGCAAAGCCGCTTCGATGTTGAATAGCGCTTCTTAAAGACGAGGGGACTCAGCCGAAACCATTCCAGGAGCAAGAAGGAGCGCAAATAGCTTGCACCTCTCTTCCAGACTCCTGCTGCAGATGGAGTTACACCTGTTGCTCTTTCCCATCGAGCTAGCCAAATCTCTTTGACGAGAAAGGCGATGGAAACGGATTGGTATGACATTCTATTCGTATTCAAAATGGCGCATTACGCGGTTACAGATGGTCTGGGCAAACGGACAAACAAAAAATACATGCGGGATTGTTTCTATGGATCCACAAGAACGGAAATCTGCAGATCTGACCACTCTCCAAAGATGCAGCAGCCGCCATTGATAATTAAAATCAGTCCTCTCATAAGCAGATCTTTGATGTTCTTCAAAACTTCTGCCCATGGGTAATCTGGGAAAAGACGGAAGACATCTGCAGCCACCCCTTGATCAAATCTTAGAAAAAAACAGGAGAGACGAAGATTTCCCCAATCTTGTGGATCCAATTGTCTCAGTCCAGGTAAAAAAGTTCGCAAGTCCGTGAGAAATTTAATATAAAAGTCCGGGATATGAAAGTCAATAATCACTGGCAACGAAGAAGCCACAGGCAACCTATTCACTCCTAAAAAAGAAACGGAGATGCATAAAAACGAAGGCCGCGCACAACGGAGATGGAAACAAAAAAATATTCTCTTCAGGCCTCTTTGCGACGGCAGAGTGAATAGGCATTTAGACGTCAACATAGGGAGAATGTGGGTCTTAATGAATCTCACCTTAACGAACATCGACGTGACAAAGTGAAAATTTTTGTTAAGGCGGGCTTCACATTTACCTATTACCTGTTGCTAGTGATCTAAGTACATGGATGGTAAAAACGTGAATACATATCCCAGCACAGTTACGTGGCCACACCAGGAAATTAGAAAGGCATTGAGTTGATCAGAGGACCAATTCCCAATAGCGATACCCTTCGACTTGCCGAGGTTGATGGTGCTCCCGTTGAAATGCTGAAACAGTCGAAGACTTCCTTGTAGATACCCAGTGAATATGCATCGGATGAAAATAGAACGATGTTATCGGCGTAAACTAGCGTCTTGATGTTAATAGACGCAGCAGGCAGTTCATATGCCCGGATGTCTGCATGGCGTTTAAGGTGTTGCAACAATGGCTCCAAATAAAGGACGTACAGGAAGGGCGACAAAGGGCACCCCTGTCTGACCCCCTTGGTCAGCGAAAAGGCTGCAGAGAAGAAGCCATTGATCGCCACAAAAGATGTAGCCGACGCATATAGTGCTGAGATGATGGTCTCAAAGGACCGAAGACGAAGCTGACGCAATACTTGGTACAGGAACTGATGGTTTACTTTGTCAAAGGCCTTTTTCTGGTCCAAACTCAAGATGGCGAGTGTTTGCTATCGAGCACGGGCCCCCTCCATCACACACTTGATGGTCAATAGATTATCCGTCATTCTGCGCGATGGAATAGCACAAGATTGCTCCAGATCACAGAACTCGTCAGGGTAAAGCTTAAGACGGTGTTGAAACACTCCAGTGAAACCTTATAATCTGTACTGAGCAGAGTTATCGGTCTCCACTGATTTACGAGTTCCGAATCTGGTCCCTTGGGAAGAAGAACAATCTTCCAGGCGGAAAAATCTTTTGTGATCGAGGAGGTGTCGATCAATATAGAATTGTAGACCCGGACCAGGAAAGGCCCCAGTAGTTTTCATGTAGCCGTGTAGAACGAGTATGAAATGCCATCCATACCTGGGCTGGAGGATTGACGGTTCCCAGCCGGTGAAAACTGCTTAACTTCGTCTTCTGTGAAGGGGCGAATGATGACATTATCTACATCCTCAGAGAAAGGCTTCAGGGCCATGATCCACTGCTCCGTGTCCGATGATAGATCGACAGGATTGCTGAAGAAGGACGAAAAGTGAGAATGGAAAACCTAAAGGATGTCATGAACAGCTTTCACTTCCCCACCATCCGTCACGATGACATCTCTTGTGATTAGTACGCCGTCTCTCCTCTGCGAAAACCGACGACGACATGCTGCGAATATCAGACGCCACGGGGATCTTAGCTCTGATCGCTGCGCCGGCTACTTTTCGCATCATAAGAGCGTTGATTTCACTCTTAATTTGTCTGATGTCCTTGGGGTAGAATTGTGAAGGAGCAACAAAATGTTTTGCAGATTCAGGACAGAACGACGTCATCTTCTTGCAGCAACCATGCCGTTCTTCTTGAAAAAACGCTTAATCTTGCTTTTCAGATCAAGCCACGAAGCTAGTGTAGGAGGCAAAGACTGAAGTTGTCTCTCAGTAAACTGAATGAACATTCCCCTGTACTCGTCATTGTCCAACAGAGAAACATTTAAAATCCAGTTCTTGTGAAGAGAACATCCTGCAGTAGAAAATGATGACGGGGGATTCTACAACCACGAGATGGCACTGTGGTCAGAGTAGGAACCAGGGTTCACCGTCATTGTCTCTGCCGAGCCAACAAAAGCACTGTCCACCAGAAAAGGTCGAGACGAGATGACATTGCGGGCCCTCGATGGAATGTATGCCCGTCTGAGTTCCTTCGTGGGGGTATTGTCCATAGGTCAAACAGTGCACTTTGTTGGCATAGCCGGAACACATATCCGGACGAAAAGATGTTATTTTCATCTGGATGACAATTAAAGTCACCAGTCACCAACACAGGCAATGATGAACACAAGAAACATTCGATGTCATCGAAAAAGGTTCTTTTCTCTGTTGGATCGCATGGAGCATATATGTTAAGCAGCCAAAACCTGACCTCCGATGTTGTAATGTCCAACGAAATTACCCTGTACTCACTATCATATAAACACTCCCCGACCTGGATGGACGGGTCGAGAATAATGGAAGCAACCCCTCGACTTACCGGAGACATGGAGTTGATAAAAAAACGTCCATTTTGAAAAGTTCTACGCAGGCTGGGAAGATTGAAGCCTTGCTGAGAAGCCAACCTCTTGTAGCAACGGAATGTCTGGCCTGTGCAGGGCAATGAACGTTGACAAGCCAAGGGAATGGACATTCAGCGATATTAATCTTCATTCTGAGGATTTCCGTGAGGGAGGATGACCTATATCCAGGGAAGACGATGGCCTCTGCGATGTAGTGGGAGACTTCGTCGTCCTTCGGATAAGCTAACGCGCCCAGTGAGACGAATCACGGTGTTGGCTGGTGCTGCTGTCTCTCCCGGAGACGAGGAGGTTCATGTCCCGTCCCTCCTACTCTTATGTTTTGTTCTCTTCTTACGTGGACTTTTAGAGGATGTCGTTCCACTGCGCGTCACAGACGAGGAGATATCCTTTTCCAAAGGGGCCGAAGATGACAGTTCCTCACACTGAGGCACCTTTACTGGTTGCGACGATAGGCGAGATGATGGAGGAAGCGCTGGAAAATCCTCCTTGAAAACGTCGAACCTATATCCAGCAATCCAGACTCCTCCTCTTCAACCAATCCAGCTTCCTCTGACATCGTAAAATCTGATGATGGCTGGAGTAATGGTAGACACACCCCTGCTGATACTGGAGGGACCGACGGAGGAGGCGGTGGAAGCAATTCCGCTTTTGGCTTCCCGGGTAGAAGAGGGGGTGGTGTCGGTACATTGCCCCAAGGGGAACGGGAGGAAGACTCAGACCTTTGCAGATCTGAAGGTTCCCCACGATCTTGCGCCGTCATCTTCGGCAGCTGCTGAGTCGGAGGCGAGAATACTACTGGCGTGTTCCAAGGCCTTTCAGGGCAACGATGGTATTTGCCCACGACCTTAGAACAGTAGTCGCACTTTTTCAGGAGGGGGCAGTCTTTCCTCACTTGCGTTGGCTTCTTACAATACCAGCAGCACTGCCGTTGACGCTTGTATGACACGAAAACTCGCTTTCCATGTAATACAAAGGAGTCGGGGATGTCAGATTCAAGGCGCATGTCAAAATTGACGACACCCCTCTGGAGGCGCGGCGCATCGGGGTACATGGGGCGGGAAATGTCGATCACTTCACCATACCGCGACATAAACTTTCTGACATACGCTGTTGACAACAGGAGCGATATTCCCCTGACGCGTTCAGCAATTGCTTTCTGGCGGCAGAGCAATTGTCATTTTATGTTTGACAGCCTCTGTAAGACTAGGACCGCAGGTTCCTCCGATGCTAGCACCGGAGGAATACATGTCTTGGCATAAACCTCTTTCATGAATTCGCTGATAGGGAAAACCCCATCAGCCATTATCATGACCATTCTTTCCATGGTCACAAACACTGTATAGAAAATTAAAGGGGGAGGGGGCACAAAAACCTCCCCAGGACAACCGGGGGGGGGGGTGGTGAAGGAGTAAATCAAACGAACGTCACTAGTCGCACACTCAAAATGCCCTTATTTGTCTAAAAATTACAAACTTGTTCCACAAGAATCACTCGGCACTTTCTACATTAGTTGGCGAGAACCAGGCACTTTCTCACGTCTGCCTCTTCTTCTCCTCCTTTTATTGTGGATTTTGAGGCGCGTCTGCGCACTGCCTCTACCAATTGCCTTCCTTTCTTCCTTCTTCACTTTTCTCCGCGGGTTCACTTCTAGCAGGGGAGTTCCATCTTCGTGATTCTGTGTTTCAACGTTGGAAACATACCAAACCCTCGGAATCGCCGCTTCTATTAAATCTTCTCTTCCGAGGATTTGACAATGGTACTGACTGAAGCTGTTTTGACTCATTCTAATAGTAAAGCATGGCAGTAAAACAATGTGCAGGTGTTTGCAGTCTAATTTGCGGAAAATTGTGTGAACTACACGCGACAATTAATCCTTAAAATTAAACATGCTTTCTAATTCAATTGAGCCTATGTCAGCGTTACTATATCATTTTTTAGAAGCTGAGGAAAGAAAAAAAATAACCATCCTTGGATGTCAAACCTTTGACCAGCTAAAATAAAATAACCTACACAACACACTGACATGTTTGTTATTAATTTTATTCTACAGCTAGATTTGACATATATTACAAAACGGTATTAGTTATGCATAAAGTGATATAAAATTATTTACCTGTAAAAATATAAAGTCAGTGATGCTCTATTTGGAATACAAATCAGTTATTCAAAAGTAGGATGAAGCAGCATGGTTTCCTTATCCTTTTGCTGGCTATCACATTGGATGACTCAGTGCTGACAACCAACAGTACCAACACAAAAAATACCATAAATTCCTAAATTGGAACGCTAAGGAACTGAATAATAAATGAATTATTCTGGTAAGTTATACTTCATAAAATTGATCTACAACAATAACAGAGCAAAAGCTAAAATAGGCTTAAGCTAACTATGATTCCATGCTTAAATAAAACTTCGCAATTGAATCAAATATAAAAGATAACTAACAGCCAACAAATATTTTGCAAATAGCTGAAGTTAACAATGTTTCAACATTTTACGCAGTATTGCGATATGGTAGCTGAATAAATCTTTACATGAAATTATGCGTATAATTTCAATAGCATATAAGGCAAGGCGCGCACTGAGGTGGTGTGGGAATGGCGTGGCAGTGGCGTGGTTAAGAAGTGGTGCGTGGCGTGGGAATGGAGTGGTGGCGAAGTGGTGTCGAAGTGGCCACCGACTTGCCACTTGGTATGTCATCCTCAGAAGATGAAGATGCTTTGTTATTTGTGCAACTTCTTTATCTTAATAATACGCAAAATCAACCAAGAAAAAGCGCCCGTGGATTCAGCCTCTTTGGCAAAAGAACAAAAAATATGGAATATATAAAATATATAGACATGATTTAAATTTTGACAACGAAAGATTCAAACTTTTTTACCGAATGAAGAAAGCAACATTTTGCAAATTACTTCAAAAACTACGTCCTGTCCTTCCAAAGAAAGACACAAATTTCAGAAAGGCTGTGTCTCCTGAAGAAAGAATCTTAATACACAAAATCTCGCAGAAAAAAAGCGTCCTTGGATTCACCCTCTTCGGCAAAAAAAAATAAAAAATAAAAAAAATGGAATATACAACGTATATAGATATGATTTAAATTTAAACGACGATAAATTCAAACTTTTTTACCGAATGAAGAAAGTAACAGTTTTCAAATTACTTGAAATACTATGCCCTGTGCTTCAAAAGAAAGACACAAATTTCTCATAAATTTCTGCTGTTTCGCATTCTGCCCACTCGAATGTGTACTAGCAAGTGGCAGCAAAGTGGCATTTCACTCGAAAATTAAACATGTCAGAAACGAGTGGCACCGGACTGGCGCCACGCCACTTCCACTCAATTCCACTCCATTTCACCACCGCCACTCCACCTTGATGTGCTCGCTCGCATTTGTTGACATAGGTTTAAAAATTCCACTTGCCACTCCACTCCCACGCCACTCCCACTTCACTTGCTTATCACCTAGCCTAACAAGACCAAACAAAAATCTACGTATGATTAAAATAAGTAGCTTAATTTGCTAAAATATAAAACGTGTACATGTGTAACTTTTACTATCTTAGTAGAATAGTAAAGATAGTTTGCTAAATCAAATGAGCAAATAGTGATATTTCAAAACCCACTCCCTGTTTTTTCTCTCTCGCAGTGGTTGCACCTTTTCGGACATCCCAACACTTTTACAAGATATTCCACCCGGCATTAAACATCTCGTCATTCACATAGGTACAAACAACATCTCGTCTTCACTTAACAGTCCAGATACTGCCATTCACTCCCTTATACAACAACTCACCACTATCTTCTCCAACAACAAAGACATCCAAGTCACTTTATCTTCAGTTTTGCCACGCCACACAAATTTCCACAGACCCTTACATTCACAGAACACCTCACGACTTAACAAAAACATTTCACGATTCAATACATTAGCACAGATTCTTTCCAGCACCTCTAAACGTTTTCACTTTTTACAACACTGTCCACTCTCTCCTATCCACATTTGCAAGGATGGGCTACATTTGTCACACATCTTTCACACAACATACTTAGATATTGTCAACCTCTCGCCACACTCAACCTTATCTCCAACACTACACAAGACACTGACAATCATGCACCACACAACACCTCCGACAACACCCCTACACTAACTGTTTCACCAATACATATTTCAACAACTTCACCTTCAGTCCCTCCACCCCTGCAGCAGACACGTACATTTACTCCCACCATCCACACATTAACTTCCACTGACACAACCCCACCCACCATTCACAATGTCCCTTCTTCCCCAACACTCTCCCCCATTAACCGAATTCTCACAACTACATCTTCACAGAACACTACACAAATGCTTGACACACTTTTACGCCCACCTTCTACCTCTAACACTTCCGCCAGACCACACACTTTTAACACACGCAGCTCCACAAAACTACCACGCAATCAACACAAAACAGATGACTAACAGCCAACCACCCTCCTACTTTTTTTCAGCTCCGTAAGCTTTGCGACAAATTTTGTACCTACCATGCTCACAAAATCACCTTTTTCCATTACTTCACTCTCGGCATAACCCCCAAAGGTTTGGTCTCTGCCCCCAGCATCCAATTAGGTCCCTTACCCTCTGCCACTCTGTCCCAAATTCATTCCACTGTTTCTGACTCTACCCGTAACATCCTTCCTATCCTTAGTAACCATTGCTCCAGCATTTGCACAAGCCTCTATCAGTCTATTACCCAGCATGACTCCCTCCCCTCTCTTAATCCCGCGGATATTGATGCTCTTCATACTTTCATCTGTAAAAAGCTTGATTTTCTCTATTCCAAAAAATGTAATAAATTTCAAAGAGATCGTATTTCCTTCCCTAATAAAACCCACTTTCTATCTAATCCGTTATCCTCCTTTTTCTTGAACTCCCTGTCTAAAAACGATCCACCTCCCTCTACCAGCTCCAGCTCCTCCAGCTCCTCTACTCTTGGCACAACCGCAGTTAGTAATCTATCAACCACTAAACTTTCGTCTCTCGAGATCAGAACCCTGTCCAAAGGCCTTTCCTTCTGTCCCACTCCTAATACTATTGACACTTTTGATATCATTTCCTCTGTCGATAATTTTAGCCGTGCCCTCAGCTCCCGTCTATACTTTTGCATGAATCCTTCCTTATTCTACTCCCGCTACCAACTCAACCTTCCATATTCCTAGCGACTGGACCCCTCCTCATGACATCAATCCTGAACTTGAAGTTTACATCAGATCCATACAAAACGACATCCTCTCCATCACTAAAAATATTAAAAAACCTCTTCCTAACCTTACCAATAACGAATTCCTTTGTATCAAACGCCTTAGCAATAACCCTGATATAACAATTAAACCAGCAGATAAAGGGGGCGCTATTGTTGTCATGAACACCTCTGACTACATTAACGAAGCTAACAGACAACTCTCTGATATTACGTTCTACAAGAAACTAACCTCCGATCCTACTGACACGTTCAAAACCATACTTCAAAATACCCTCTCCCAGCTTGAATCCTCTTCTGAAGTTGATAACAAAACCCGCCTCTTCCTCCTTCCTAAATTCAGTTCTCCTGGTCGTTTCTACCTTCTTCCCAAGATTCATAAACCTGGCAATCCCGGCCGTCCGATCATCTCTTGTAACAACACACTCTGTGAGCCACTATCTGCGTATGTCGACCACCACATACGCCACATCCCACCCAGTCTTCCTTCCTATATCAAAGACACTAACGATTTTCTCTCCCATATCCAGCGCCTTAACGACTCTAACTACGATTTCAAGAACGTCTTCCTCTGCACGCTTGATGTCTCTTCCCTCTACACTAACATTCCTCATGATGATGGGGTTAATGCTGTGTGCAACAGTCTCAAGGCTAACAAACCTTTTCAAGTTCCTTCTACTGACACTATCTGCCTTCTTCTTCGTACCATCCTCACCTCCAATTTCTTCACTTTTAACAATGAGTATTACATCCAGACCAGTGGCACTGCTATGGGCTCCAAAATGGCTCCCAACTATGCTAACATTATTATGGGGGAAGTGGAAACCAAACTACTTTCCACGTCTCCCTTAAAGCCGTTGGTCTGGCTGCGATATATTGATGATATTTTCCTGATCTGGCCACACAACGAAGACTCACTCTTATCTTTTATCACCCATTCCAACTCCATCCACCCCTCCATCAAGTTTTCGCACAACTACTCTATCAGGACAGTTTCTTTTTTGGATGTCTCTATCTCTATCACTAACAATAAATTGTCTACTAATCTCTATAAGAAGCCCACTGATTAACACCAGTACTTACACTATGACAGCTGCCATCCGCGCCATTGCAAGGATAACATCCCATTAGGTCAGTTAACTCGCATCCATAGAATATGCACTAATCAGCCTGACAAGGACTTCCATGCTAATGCCCTTACCCACTCCCTTAAAGCAAGAGGCTACCCCAAATCTGTCATACGCGCCTCTATCTATAAACATCGCAATTCTCGTTCTAACAACAACCCCAAACCTTCTCCAGCCATGACAACACCTACATTAGTTCTTCCTTATCATCCAACCCTCAATAGTATTAAAAATGTCCTAAGGAAATATCAACATATTATTGATAATTCTCCTCTTCTCCACTCCATTCTACCAGAACCACCAAAAGTTTCTTTTAAACGGACAATTAATTTTAAAGATATTCTGGTCCATGCTGCTATTACCAAACCACGCACTTCCACTAAGGGATGTTCTCCTTGCAATACAAAGCGTTGCGGTGTTTGTCATTTAACCCTGCTACCTCCATTTCCAGCAGTGCCTCCTCCTTTATTTTCAAGATTAACCAGAACCTGACCTGCACTTCTCACAACTTAATTTACCTGTTACATTGCAAAGTATGCCAGAAACAGTACGTTGGAGAGACAGGCAATACCATACGCTCCAGATTAGCCGGGCATAAGTTTGATATTCTTAGCAATGCTGACACCCCTGTCGCTAAACACTTTAATTCCCCTGGTCACTCTTTACAGGCCATCAGCATTTATATTCTTCGTAGTAACTTCCATAGCAAAAAAGAGAGAAAGCAATTCGAGTCTTTTCTTATTTGGAAATTTAATTCCCTCACCCCTAATGGCATTAACCTTAGCAAAGGCACCATTCCCTCATTACCTTTCCCATGTCCCCTTCCAACTTCAGCTATTCCTTAATTTGTCGCAAGCCCTATGGGGCCTTTTCTTCTTTTTTTTCTTCTTTCTTATCTTTTATTTATTCTTTTCAATGTTCTTCAATGTCCTTTCATATTTTTTTACTTTTGATCCGTTGCTCTTACATGTGGGACTTTTTTACAGGGTGACTAGCGACTGGGAATGGTCAGGGAATTTTTAATTTTTATTTTTTAAACCGAGTACAGTCAGGGAATCATAAAATCGATACTTTTGAACAATGTCAATAATATTCTTTCATGACAGCCCCCTTTTTGTCTACTAATAATCAGGAATAATTTTACGTAATCTTTTTGCTAGGCACCCTATCATTCCTAAACGTTTTTATAATTTCACTTTCATATGTTTCATCCTATTACATTTTTCTCGCCGCCCCCTTATTATTTCCTATTTGTCCTCCGTCTTGTCCTATCCCAACAGTTCGTCTAATTAATCTCATTTGTTCTCTTGTTTGTCAGCCAATAACGCCTTACTATTCCCCATGCAAACTATATATAAACCCGTCCGTTAGTACTAATTTCCTTTTGTATGGCTACGTGCAAAAGCAATCTGACATTATTGCAGTAGGCCCTGTGGATGATACATATTATTGTGATCATTCTCCTTCAAGTGATGTACTTGATATTGTGTTGTTGAAGGGCTTCTACAAATCATTCAGTATCTATACTGTCAATGATCTATCCTCAGACCATAAACCAGTTGCACTAAATTTTGATAACGTAAACATTGACCTCAAAGAAGAACTGAGGCTCAAACAAGACTGGAAATTTTTTAGAGAAATTCTCAAAAATGATGACGACCCACTAAATAACGTACATAGTACGAGCGACATAGATACCAATGTGAAAAGACTTACTGAACGTATAAAAGCAGCTATTGACTCTAGTGCTTCGCCCTTAGAGTCGAAGCGAGCTTATCACCTTGAACTCACCCCAGAAATCAAACAATTAATTGAGCAAAGGAATAAGGTTAGAAGGCAGTGGTGCCGAACTCGTGATTCATGGCTTAAGACCAAGTATAATAGGCTCACAAGAAGAGTTCACGAGGAGGTAAAAGCACTTCGTAATGACAGATGGAATGATAAAGTTAAGAGTCTGTCGACCCACGATAACTCTATGTGGTGCATGGTTCGAGCCTTGCAAAACAAGAAAGCCATTAATATCCCACCTCTGTTAGCCCAAAATGGCAAATTCATCACGAATGATGATGATAAAGCGCAGCTTATTGCAAGCTCACTTTCAGAGCAGTTTGTCACGCCTACTGATGATCGGCAAATAGGACTTGATATGTCCGAGAAAGTAAAATCCTGCATAACTGGCTTCTATAATATTCACGGCAATGAATTCCCAAAACATAGCATTGATGTAAATGAAGTCCTAAGCATCATTAAAAATTTAAAAACGAGAAAAGCTCCAGGTAAAGACTCTATTAAGAACACTGCTTTGAAAAATTTACCTCCAAATACAATTCAAGATATTGCAAAAGTGATTAACGACTGCTGGAAGAACACTT
>JAHWFO010065516.1:89844-105849 GCA_023313115.1 Rhysida immarginata
CAAGTTCCACTTGAATACCGATACACTACACTGTTCGATTGTCGATTAGTACTAATTTCATAACTTCAGGATAATTCTCTAATATTCTATTTGCTTTTAGAGAATTATCCTTTTTTGCTTTGATAAAGGATAGGCTCTATCCGAAACGTCAGCTCTTTATTTGATTTTTTAGTTTTATTTTGATTCTACTTATATATTTTTTAATTATTTTGTTATTTGTTAATTATTATTTTATTTTTCAGTTGTATTTATTAACTATTTAAAATGTTAAGCTAATATTAATATGAGAGGTATCCCTAAAATGGAGGAGGTTAATAGTATAATTCTTATCTTGTTGTTCTTTGTTAGATTCATATAATGTAGGGGATTCTGCATAAGGTCGAATGATTTAAAGGAGAACACAACGCAATTTACTATGTGCCATTTTATTTAACATATTGACTGGCAATATTTATACTGTACAGAATGACAATCATTTTTATAGACTATGTTGCAAAATGTAGTTTCTAATGAAATTGGAAGTTGCAATTGTGTAATTATATATTGTTGTTGACGGGGATCATTTTACGGGCTCACTGCGTCGTAGCAGTCTCATGTTAAAGAATAATTAGTTATTTTAATGAATATATTAATGCTTTCTCTGGATTTTAAAATCGGGCTAGGAGATATCAGTAAAGGTCGTAATATGTAATTGAATGCAATACTGTTGCTGATAACTAGATAATAGTGTCAGTAGCTAATGACTGGTTGATGATTAAAATGCCCTTTTGTAATGTATAGCGTGTTTTTGTTGTTTACCACAATTTTGTGATGACAATTTGTTCCGTGAAGCACTTGTTCGTGATTAATCTTGGAAACTCAGGTAACCAACGTGATGCCCAGCTTATGCATATTTTCAAACCTGTATACTTGTAAAAGCTGATCAGATATGGTATACGAGGATAATGCCCGTTAATCACTTGCTCAACAACTGAATAAGAGTTGTCTATGAGTAGTACGTGCAGTAAATGGACATAGATTGTCCAGTCCAATTAATTGCCCGTTGTTGTTAAGTGGCAAGTGGTTATTTGTGATTGAGCTCCCTTGATGTGTTTTAGTGAGCTGTGCCGTTAATAGTTCTGGTGTCATAAAAATTGCATAGTGTTCGTGTTGAGGTTACTGTGTCCCTCCTCATTGAAAAGGGGCACAGCACCGTCCTTGGTGTTCTACGAATCATGATTTGTAGACAATTGAATCACTTATCGTGTGTCACGGTTAATTTAAGAGTACGCAGTGGAATAAATATATATGACAAAGACGGAATTAGGATTGAGAGTATTGAATATATTAATTTAATTGAAATCAAATAATGAGATACATATAAGCACCTCGAAGGATGCGGAAAAAGTTAGTTTGATAAATCAGCTCTATTACAACCTCTGACAATTAAGTTCGGTGAATGACGTCACACCCTAATCTGTGCGAGCTTTACGCGAATACAAGCCCAGTCATTGTTTAAGCAAGTTCAGACAGGTCACGTTTGTGCGTGCAATGGTTTAGCAGATGCTCGTTTCTTCGGTTGAAGGTGTAGCGTGCGCACGTAACTGTGGATAATGGATCAAAGAGGAACACTTCCGTAATCGTGCAACAGTTTCTGGCCAACAAAGGGGTCGTATCCATAGCTCATCCACCTTATTCACCAGACTTGGCACCGGCAGACATTTTCTTGTTCCCACGCCTGAAACGGGCCTTAAAGGGACATAGATTTGCGGACATTCCAGACATTCAAGCAAATGTGACACGTGAACTTAAAGCCATCCCTAAGGAGCTTCCAGGACTTATACACCCGATCCACACTGCAATAATAAACGTAAACTTTTTTATTTATTTTCTCCGAAACGAAAAGCCATTGAGTCAAATCCTTTTACACAGAAGGTATAATAATGTTGAGAATTGACCTCCTAAAATTTCAACCAAATCCGTGATTTCGTATCCGTGCGGTCTCCTTGTAAGACTCCACATTAGGCTTCGGAACATGCTAGACATTCAGTTAAAAGGCTTGGGATTAGAAAGAGACCCACCCGTGGCTAGGTCTAGCTATAGAGCGTAACCCCTAGGCGATTGGCTTGACAATATTTTAGATTGGTAGTGGCTCAGCCATCATGGACCAAAGCAAGGATTATGCTAATAAAGATTTAATCCGCCTTCTGCAAATAGTCAGAATACAACATGCTGTAGCTCACGATATGCAGCTCGCAAATAGAACTGTCATTTTACATCCTATATGGCTGTCCTGGGAACCTAGAACCCAGCAATAATAAGCATCATTCCTGTACAAAAAAACAGCTCTTTCTGATGGTATCATTGAAAATTAAATTGAGAGTGACGCTTTTTGAGATATTTCGCCCTGAAATCTGGCTATTTTTGCACGCAAATGTTTTTGCCTTCCAGGTGAATATCTGTGGACATGTGAATACAACAAAGTAGCTATTTCAGCTAAACATAATACTGTCCTGCTTTTGTACACTTGCAAAATATTGTGGCATATAGATATTTGCTGCTGAGCAATTGGCATCCATAATGGGGTCTGAACTTGTCAAGACAAAATTTGGCGGTTATTTTGGCATAGATAGACAGCTGAATGGTTAACGAAATAACTATTTTTGATCATACTAATGCACTCTGCGCCAAATTTGTACAGGTATGCTAAATTTCATATTCATCTGGCAAATGCAAAGTTGGATCTTTTTTGCGGCATGAGTTTCATTAGGTGAATGATAGCTTACAGAATATGAGCTTGTAACTTTTGAACTAATACACAATGAGCTCTAAAAATTTCATGAGATTTGGAGAGAGTCGAGTGGGAGGCCTCTGTTGAATTGACATGGAATGACCCAGTTCAAAGATGAAAGACTTTGCACCTTGCGAATTTCACCACTTCCCAAAGAAGAAAGAGCACCATAAGGGATACGAGTTGCGTTCTGACGACGAGGTGAAAGATGCCAACCAATCCACAACCACCTCGGAATTCCTCTCCGACGGGTTCATCGAGTAGTCACGCTTTGGCGAAATGCGTTGAAAGGAATGAGGACTATGTCGAAAAGTGAATAGTGGATTAAATAGAAGACAAATGTAAGTATCAGATACAAAAAGAATTTTGAAAATCAGTTAACAAATAAAGTTATAGACACAAAGGCATTACTTTTCGACCAACCCTCTTATGTAAAAACTTCTTACTCGTCGAGTTTATTTTTATTTATTTATTTATTTATTTATTTATTTATTTATTTATTTGTACTTATTAACACAAAATTATCTGGCCGGAGCCAGACTATTTGGCAACTAGAACTGATCAGGATCAAATTTGGCTCTTTTCGCAGCACGTGCACGTTTATCAGATGACAGCCCATTGAACATGGGTTTGTCACTTCTGAACAAAATAACATTGAGCTCTAATATTTTGCAGGGTTTTGTTAGAGTCTAGGACATCTTATTACAAAATTTCATCTGATTTGGAAAGGGTCGCGTGGAAGCCTTAGGTGACTTTTAGGTGATTTGACAAGAAATGGCCCAGGTGCAGTTTTTCATGTTTGAATTATAGGCGCTGCAACGCCTCTGGTTTGTGGCGATCGTGTACGGGCGGGCGTTATCATGGTGAGAAGAGGTCCAAAGCTGCTATTCAATCCTGGTGTCGACAACAACCCTGGAATTCCTCTCCGATGGGTTCACCCGACTAGTCTCGCGTTGGCGCAATGCGTGGAAGGAAAGGGGACTATTTCGAAAATTGAATAGTGGATTACATAGAGGACAAATGTAAGTATCAGGTACAATAAGAATTTTGAAAATCGGTTAACAAACAAAAATGTTACAGCCATGGGGCATTACTTTTCGACCAACCTTGGATGGTAACTTGTGCATCCGTATGCGGTGCTCCAGCACATTCCATATTAGTTCAATCGGGTTTAAATCCGAATTTTGGGAGGCCATGGGATCAACTAAATATCAGAATGAGTGAACCACCCCTTTAAACGAAAAGCATGGCATGGGCTGGAAGAAACAGTCTGGGATATTTCAAATATATATTGCCATCGCTGCAGGAAGATGATTTTCCAACATCTCTTGGTGCCTTGAGGTTAAGTCGCATGTCAACACCAATTAAAGGGCCTGCTGCCCAGAACTTGGCCCCCACCACCAGAGTCCTTTACAGGATATTAATGATAGATCAGCATCCACATCTCACTCAATTGGCATTTAATGTAAATAATTATAATTGATAGACAGTTAAATGAAGACAGTTTTGTTATCGAAATATGCATAAACTTAGATCTTAAAGAAAACCGGTGTGGAAGCGGTTTTTATTTTCTCTGACTTTGTAAGTATCTGCAGTATTGCCTTTGTTGAATTTAATTTAACTGGTCTTAACACTAAATATGACAAGCAAGTGAGTAAGACTGACTGAATTGAATTGGCTGGATTTTTATCTTGACCGGGTACGATACAGAAAAAGGCACTACTTTCCAAAAGAGACTTATATGGAATTATAAGCGCTTTATTAAAAATAAATTTACTTGTGAACGTAAATTTAGATCTGAACATTACAAATACACGGTATATTATTTATCACAGGTGCTGATGTTGGACGAACCAACTTCAGGAATGGACCCTGAATCTCGTCGAGCAATTTGGGATTTACTACAGGAGTTAAAGCATGAACGATGTATTCTATTGTCAACGCATTTCATGGAAGAAGCTGACATTCTTAGCGACAGAATAGCCATAATGGCTCATGGGAAGATCTACTGCTCTGGGTCCCCAATGTTTCTCAAGAAACGTTTTGGTAAAGTTTTAAAATATTTTTTTTTATTATTAAAATAACATACATGTAAATAACATTACGCATTTGTTGCAGACATATTGTATATTCGTCTTTTGCAAAAAGTCTAGGCACTTTACATGTATCTAACGTGCTTTGAAACGTCTACATCCTTTTATGACGGAAGAATATCAAGCAGTTTCTAAAATGCCTGGACCAGCCAATCTATCCTTTTATGGTATAGAGTTATTTTTAATAGATTTTGACAATATCCAATTTAACGTGAATATGTAAAAGGAAATGGAATAGTTCTGTTTAAAACAGTTATTCAAATGAAATTGCAGTGCTAAATCTACTCATTTATGATACATGTAATTTATTGAAGAGCAACATTTTATTATACAAGAAGAGATCTCATTATTTATCGCAACATTGTTTGTCAAAGTGTAAATTTATTCAAAAGCAAATAATCTCTTTTCTATTAAAATGTTGAAAGATTAGTAATACATTCATCATCAAGAATGGTACTGAAATTTTTTTTCATTCTGAATAATATTAGAGCAATAATCTCTGTATGTTTTTGTCCAGTGTGATGGGCCCCTTTGATTGGGTGAAGATATTACATGATACAGTAGCATTCCTCAAACGAAATCTAGTAGAGTGTTACTGTTTTTTATTTTATTTCAAAATTTAATCATAGAGAAATATCTTTATTCATAAACTACAATGGAGGAAACATTCATGAACGCAAGGTTACTTGCATAATAATATCAATTGGATTTTACTGTTTGACAAAAGAGAAACTGGAAGTATAGCGCAGAAACGAAAAAAATACACGTGCGAGGGATACCGGCATTTGGTTACAAGGTAATTCGCGACAAATACAGCTCGTTCCGAAGAATTTGCGAGACTCACAGTTTAAAATTAAAAAATATACCTCATAAATTTATAGTAAACCTTGCATATCTTAACATAAAAAAACGCGATTGTAAGGATATTTCATTCTATTTTTAGTCTATTGAAAAAGCGTCGCCATTATTAAAACAGAAGAAATCCTAAAATCATGCATTTTTTGGTTTAAAAAGTGTAAAGATCATTTTTACAACTTCAATTATAAATTCAAAAAAGTATATGTTAAATCATTTAAACATGTTAGAATCTTACAATGTCTCGTTAATACGACTTGTCAAATTGTTCTGTAACGAAATGTCGGTATTCCCACGGGCGAGCACATCTGCTCACAAGCACCAAACAAGGGACATGTTTTGACAACGTACGCCCAGCTCCAAGCAGCTTATCTCAAACTGGCTGAATGGTACTACAAGAGACAAGGCAAAATTTGCATCTCGTTGCACTGAGAAAACAATTAACGCCGAAGTGTTGACTCGTTGCTCCAACAAGTAAGTCCACGTTACAAAACAGTTTCTTTGACAACTCCGAGAAATAGTATTCAGTTGCCACAACAAGTACTATTCACATACAGGATTGTGACTCCAACAACTCGGTCCATAAAAAAGCGGCTCATTCAGCAACCGTGACACAAAGTCTTTCTTCAATCTAGAGCAGGGCTGTCCAAGATTTCTGTCCGCGTGCAGCGCCCGTGCACGCGGGTTTTTTTTCCTTCCCCCCCTATTGCACATTACGTTGATCAGTTCCTTAAAGTCGAGTTGCTAATTATCAATTCGACACTGTAAAAAAAAAAAACGAGGCAGTTTACCATTTTTTATTTCCTTCGTTTTAATGTGACAATTTTCTCGATATCAGGTAGAATTGTATTTTCTTTTTCCCGATAGGACACGATTGCATATTAAGCATTTAGAATCCGATCTGTGAACAATGAAAAAAAAAAGCAGATTCTCCCACTCCGGTTTAAATACTGGCTCAGTGATTTTATGCTTTTTCGGTATGTGCGCCATGTTATGCGAGACGAAAAACAAGCAAGTATCAGTAACAAAAGAAAAACATTCCAAGGAGGAGCTTTAGCAGTGAAGCAGAAATACATTTATCCATTTATTAAAAAGAAATTAAACCCCTCCCCCCCGAGTAGGGGAAGGCAAGTGGCAGATCCTGCGATCATCTATTTTTACCCCTTTATCTGCACTTTTTACCTCTCCCCAAGTTTTTTAATCAAGAAAATTGATTTTCTCGAACGTAATATGTATAAAATGTAAAAAAACCTGGTAACTTCTTTTCTTTTTCATCATTTCCGAACGTACGATATATAACATGCTCTATGTTGGCATAGTTCTAAGGACCAAGTGATTGCCACCCCCGCAAATCCGACCCCTCTGGAACAATTGGGCCTAAACTTCATAGTACTATAGATCTTACCTAGAGAAATCTGGATACTGAATTTCACGCCTTTACGTACCTAAATAGCACACATATGTTGCCCTCCCTGAATCCCACCTCCGTAATTCCGACCCCAGTATACCAATCAAAACCAAACTAATTAGTACAGATGGGCATGCCCATAATAAGCTATATTCCGAATTTCAACCTTCTGCCTCAAAAAATGTAGAAATTATGAAGGGGTACACAGTTAAGACATTATAAAACCAATACGTAGCTCCATTCTTCGGCTACTTAATAATAATATAGATTATGAGCCCTTGAGCAATCGTGCGTCGACAAAGCGATTTCACGTGCGCGCGCCGATGTCAGTAATGCTTAAAAGATGAAAAGAAAGTAACAATTTATTCCTTCTTGTCAAATCGATTGTTATATGACATGCCATTATTTTTGTATTCTTTACATTCACTGTTTTAGCAAGTGAATTCGACTTGAAGGGGTCACGAAAAATTCTGAAAAGTTGATACGGCCGAGCTAAAACTTTGTTGGTCATATTTCTGAAAACACAATTTGAAAAAGTTAATTCCTTTTCAAGTTATCGTGCAAACGGCGGACGGCCGGATGAACGTACAGACCAAGGGCGCATTCTTATAAGTAGCTTTTATGCTAAAGTTCCTATAATGCCTCATTTAACGAAATCACCCTAAAGTTTGGCAACACTGCATAGGAAAAACCACGACCTAGTGGATACTAACGACCTGTTCATTTAGCTGATTTCCATTGTTGTTTCAGGCAGAAAAAATCAATGTTGATTTCCCGAGTACTATCAGCTTTGCCTGCGAGCTTTTTATGTTGCACGCGGGCGACGGGACGATTTGGACGGCCGTGATCTAGAGAAATGCTTCCATGTTGAAGAGTGTAGATGCATGACAACTTACGCAATATTTTCCTCCAAGAGAAGAAATTCGAATTCCTCTTGATTTCCTTTTTTTCCCAACACACGCTACACAACATGGCGTTGTTTATGCAAGAAAAGATAAAATCAACAGCAAATAATGAAGAGCAATAATAATCATCAACAATTAAGACAATTGCCAGGCACAGCAATAAAACAAAAGAACCAATGAGAGACAGGCCAGGCAACAACTCCTAGAGAAAAGGCCTGCGGACAAAAATGTCATACATTTTTATACCGAGGCCGACGAGATGACAAGGCCTGGAAGCGAAAAAGTCACCTAACCAACTGGGTACTAGTCACAATCCAACCTTCATTGTCAGTTTTTTTTTTCTTTTTTTTAGGTTACATTGTTGCTAGACCTATCTTGGTCAGGTGACTTTTCAGTGCCGGAGCCTGTCTTTCTCGTTAGCCTCGTTTTTACCGGCTATTTTTAATCGTATTTTTACCAATAATAAGCCCTAAATTTGGCCGCTTGATGATGATGTAACAATGTATGACGTTTTTGTTATCAAGCCTTCTGTCTATGTGGTGTTGATTGGGCCAGGGCACTCAAAAGTAACCTGACCATCTGGGACCGAGCAACAATTCATCTTTCATTGTTTCCAACAAACGAAAAAACACTGTTCGTTAAAACCCAAGTTGGAGACAATGAAGGATGGATTGTTGCTCGGACCCCGATGGTCAGGTAACTTTTGAGTGGCCTGGCCCAACACCTCCTAAAGAGAAAGCCTCTGCACGGAAACGTCATACATTGTTACATCATCTAAGTAGGGCATTGTTATTCGTATTTCTACCAATAATAAATCCTGAATTTGTACTACTATGGTGATGTAACTTGTATGACGGTTTCCGTGCAGATGCTTTCTCTTTAGGAGGTGTTTCCTGGCCTGTATCTCGTTGGCTTCGTAAAACAAACAAATGATATATTAATACGTCACATTTGCTTTAAAATGGGGCTACGGCAACCTAACATTTAAAGTTAGCTTCAAAACTTAAAAACGGTGTAGAACTTTACATGATGTAATCAATCGTTCTTCGGATATTCCTACTAAACAATTTTTCCTGTTCAAATTTATATACTGGGTGATTCAGAAAGGTAGGTCAAGAATGAAATACCATGTACAGTTTGTAGCGGGGAACAATGTATTTCCTATGAACATAGATCCGAATTTGAACGCTAACTGAGATATGAACAGAAATAAAAATGCCCCCACCAAGATCAAGTTAATAACTCAGGTTCTTTAAGATCTAGGATGATGTAATTTGGGGGAATATTAGGGTACATAAACTGTGTATACCAGAGATCCTTAATCTAACAAGATGCGACAATCCGTACATGCGAAATGGTTCGCGCAGCTTTCTTCTGCGCAGGTTAGTTGCGAGGGTGTTGCCAGATGGCGCTGCAGGTCTTGATGATATCTAACATAATCAAAACGTCTAAAGAGCACTGAAAGCAGACGATAACGGCGACAAGGCAGAGATTTTAAATATTTCGATGTTTAAAATACGACATTTCCCTTACATACGGAAAATTATTTAAATTAAATCAAAATTAAAGAAATTGAGAAAGAAATCAAAAAGAGTTAATTTCTATTTAATTAATAACAGAAGATTGTTAGTCGGCCAGGGTTAGTTACAAGATGACGACACTTACAAATGCTCTCTTGCCATTTGAGCGTTTGTTGCGAGATGGCGCCACGGGTATTTTTGCCATATCAAGCTTGCTATGGGAAATTTGCTTGTTGTCGCATCTCGTTAGGTTAAGAATCTCTGGTGTATACCGTTAAAATTTACTCGAATTCCAACAAATAGTTTCCGATTTACACACTCAACATCGTATCACGTGTTGATTAGTACTCGCATGTGAGCATTGTTACGATTTTTAATGCGTAACTCGGAAACTACGTATTGGAATGTGATCAAATTGTAATGGTGTGCACAGTTTTATGTACCCTATTATTCCTCCAAAATTCATTATCCTAAGTGTTACAGAACCTGAGTTATTAACTTGTTGATCTGGGTGGGGGCATTTTTATATCTGTTCATATCTCAGTTAGCGTTCAAATTCGGACCCAAATTTATAAGAAAAATATTGTTCCCCGCTACAAACTGTACATGGTATTTCATTCTAGACCTACCTTTCTGAATCACCCTGTATAATATAAACAGAAATATGCCTTACTAGACTCATCTGTAGTTTATTTATGCAGTATGGTTGGTTCAACAGAGCTCAGTGAGTTTCAAGATGGTACCATCAAAAACACACCCTCAAAAGTAATGCAATGCCCAGAAATGGCCCTTAAAATTTAAGATATGCATAGGAAGAAAATGTACATGTCACTTAAAATAAATATTATTTCTTTGTCCTTGTAGTAACTGCAATCAAAATGTAGCATCCTGGATGCCAGCGTCAATACCTTATACAAGTGCAATGCGGCAAACTGCCATAAAGACTGCGGACAAAGTCGCCAACTATGCGCCTTCAATCCGTCAGCGTAGGATAGCAATATCTACTGATCACGAGTGGCTGGAGGCGCATTACTTTGAAATCGTCAAACTTGAAGACTGAGCCTCCTTATCTCTATGCGTTAACTGCATGCAGATATATTACTGACTTCTTTCAGTCACGAAGTGAGAAAGCGGACGTGGCTTGATGGATGCACGTGCAAACGGGCTTTTCGCGAGTTTTGTTTACTTCATCAACTGTCACCTAATTTTTACCCATTTTATACAGGGTAATTACAAAAGAACTTCACACTTTTAAAGCTATTCAGAATATAGACACACCACATACGGATTCTTAAAGAAAAAGATGTTTATTGTGTGTGTAAAGAACAAGGTCTTCCCCCTACCCCTTCCCCGTGACCTAGACGAGCTGAAAGAACGCATTACGGTAGCGATACGTGGGGTTGATAGAGACATGTTAATGCGGGTTTGGGACGAATTCGACTACAGGGGAGCATATTGAACATCTTTAACTGTGTCACAATAAACTTCCAGAGTTTTTCTTTAAGAATGCGTATGTGGTATGTCTATATTCTGAATAGCTTTGATGTAATAAATTTTTAAAAGTGTGAAGTTCTTTTGTGATCACCCTGTATATAAAATGCTAAATCCTCCTGCTCCATGCCTGTTTCTATAGTGACGAGCAACAATACAACTTTCATTGTTTCCAACAAATGAAAAAACTATTTGTTAAAATCAAAAAGTCGCAGCTGACGAAAAATACTATTTAAAAAAATCTTTTTCGTAGGCTACGGTTCAAAAATATATTGTCGTCATAGATTTAACTATACAGGGTGTTTCTAAATGGAAGGACAATAAGTTCATAGCGTGATTCCATGCATCAATAGAAGTAAAAAGTCCCTTATCGAAAATGTCGAAAACTCAAAATTTAAATTGCGTCGTTACGTCATTTATGAACTTTCTGCACCAATACTTCACATATTGAACTGCGCTATGCCACGATAAAACGGTGGCAAGTGTTGAGATTAAATGACGTTTTCCGCCAGCTTTTAGAAAACTTTGCCTGATGTTTAGATCCTTAAAATTTGAGTTTTGAATATATAGCATAAGGAACTTTAAGTTTGTTATTATGCAAAGGATCACGCTAGGTACTTATTGTCCTTCCATTTAGAAACACCCTGTATACACCCATTGACATTTAAAAATAGCACACTAAAATAAATTAATTAATCAAATTAAATCCTAAGTAAGTAATTTAGCTATTCTACTTGCATACAATTCTTTTTTTTAAATTTTAATAAAAAAAATATTAACTTCAAATAAAATTTGGAAATTGATTAACAATTCAAGTCATAATTAGGTAATATTAGTTTTGCACTTTATGATATTCGTGAAATGTGCATAATAATTATTTTTTTCAGCTGAATAAATTAATAAAAGGGAAATAGAAAAAAAAATCCAAACGAATAAAATCAAAAGCAAAGAACATTATTTTTTTCTCATTATACAGGGTGTTTCAAAATTTTGTACAATAAATTTAGTGACATATTCTTCAGGTGAAAAGAAGACGAAAATGTTCTATAGCACTTTGTCTGGAAACGATTTGTTTGCGAGTAATCCAATATCATACAGTAGGGAAGCACGGTAGTTAGCGGACGATATTTTAGCAGTTCCAGCGTTTCGACCCAACACTAGGTTGAGTGGTTTATTCCATTTAAACCTACTTTAGGGTTGTTCCATTAGTTGTGTACGGTTGTTTTCATTACTGTAGTTTCACTCGGAATATCAATTTCAGAACGTGTGCGTGCTTTGACATACGCATTACGATTTACATTAAAAAAAGTCATGTACACGTATTCCAGTGCAGAATAGACTGACATGCACCTAATGTATGGTCTTGCGGACGGAAATGCTGTGGAAACAAGAAGACTCTACCAAGAACGCTTTCCGAATAGACGTTTGCCAAATAACCGAACATTTGTATCTGTCGACAGACATTTGAGGGAGCGTGGTTCCTTTGGCCGTCAAACAGGACAAGGGCGGCCTGTAGCACATTCTCCGGATGAGGAGGATGTGATAATTGACATCATACATGATGAACCACAGACAAGCACCCGTCGTATTTCTTCCATGGTACACATTCCGCAATCATCTGTTTGGCGCATTCTTCACCGTCAGCTTTTGCATCCATACCACCTGCAACTGGTTCAGGCATTGAACCCAACGGACTATCCACACCGACAACGATTTTGCCAATGGATACAACGTCGTCATGCTGCAGACCCTAGTTGTCTCAGCCAGACACTTTTCACGGACGAAGCAACCTTCACCCGGACTGGAATCGTAAATTCTCACAACCAGCACCATTGGGCAGATGCTAACCCGCATGTTACCAGAGCTCGAGCGCATCAAGAGCGTTTCTCCGTGAACATTTGGTGTGGAATTGTCGGAAATAACTTAATTGGCCCTTATGTGTTGCCGCCACGATTGACTGGGCGAACGTATCTTTTGTTTCTGCAGAATGCATTGCCAGAATTACTGGAAGATGTTCCTCTTTTGATAAGATCTAACATGTGGTTCACGCATGATGGCGCTCCAGCACACCTTCATGCTGCATACACGAATCGGTGGATAGGTCGAGGTGGACCGGTAGCCTGGCCTGCAAGATCACCCGACCTTAATCCCTTGGACTTTTTTCTGTGGGGTCATGTGAAAACGATCGTCTACAGTCCTAACATTATGGATCTACGACAACGAATTGAAAATGCATGCCAAACCGTTCGTAATGTTGGCGACGAACTCTCCCATGACATCAGACGGTCGCTCATGCAACGAGCCGAAGCGTGCGTGCGAGCTGGTGGCGGGCACTTTGAACAATTCCTGTAATTTGGAGCCACGGGTTTAGTTGGCTGTATCGCGTAAATAAATCGTTTCCAGACAAGGTGCTATAGAACATTTTCGTCTTCTTTTCACCTGAAGAATATGTCACTAAATTTATTGTACATAATTTTGAAACACCCTGTATAATAGTCATTAAATGTGTATAATCAATTTTTTTAGTTTTTAAATATAGTGGTCATGCAATGTGCCCCAAAAACAGTCTGCCGAGGAAATTGAGCAACGGGGAAGGTAAAAAAAAAAAGACACCGATGAGCCATTTTCACTGAAGAGCAAAGTTTACATCTTGTGTGATTTGTTTTTGTGTTTGGTTATAACTGTGAAATTTGCAGTCACATCGTAAAAGGACACCTTGTTTTAGTATCGTTCTCATATTGGCAGCGACTTTTTTTTACTATTGGCAAAACTGTCAATTATCGCAGTTTGATAACAGATCAAATGTTTTAAAAATAAAATCGAACTTACAGTTTTCACTGTTGCGGTAATCGTCTACGCCGGGGTTTCGAATAAAATCAAAAGCAAGCTGTGTCTGATGCGAACTGCGATGATCCGTTGAGCTAGGAAAGAAAGCCAGTCTGTCTGTTTTCAAATCCATCTTTGTCCCCATTCTCATCTATGGTCATGAGTCTTGGATAATGACCGAAAGAATGCCGAAATGAAGTCTTGGAATGTTTGGTAGGTGTTCCCTACTAGATAGTGTTCAGCATCACTATAAGACAGTCTTTAGATGTTGAGCCGCTACTTCTCCACATTGAGAGGGCTCAGTTACCTCTGTAACATCACATGTACGGAAGCCGCAAACTGTCTTCCTAGACAGTTGCTATCTTCCAAGTCGGTGGTCACATAAGAGACCAAGAGGTCGGCCTAGAACTTGGTGGCTAGACTACATAGAGCATCTGGATTCGGGTCGCTTGGAAATTACCTTTGATGACATGCGCCAATGGCGGAAAATCTCGAGGATAAAAAGTTTAGTAAACTAAGTAAGAAAACATTTTCAGCCTCGCTTTCATATTGACAGCGACTTATTTACTATTGGCAGTCCTGTCAAATATCACAGTCCTATCACAGACGAAATTTTATAATTAAAAATCGAATTTACAGATTCACCTGTTGTGGCACCGTCGTCTGACGGGCTTTATTACTAGTTATGAATTACTGAGGTGACTGTCTGTTATATACGATAGTACCCTAACCCATGATACGCGTTGACGAGCTGTGTGACGCTCTAAAATGATGGAAGCATCAACCTGATTGTTACGTTGTCTTCAGATTCGCCCTCGGTGATCATTATTGCTGAAA
This sequence comes from Rhysida immarginata, assembly GCA_023313115.1. Lineage (NCBI taxonomy): Eukaryota > Metazoa > Arthropoda > Chilopoda > Scolopendromorpha > Scolopendridae > Rhysida > Rhysida immarginata. Next base: position 104,550 of record JAHWFO010065516.1, read on the forward strand.
CGGAAGCAAAATTCGTCCTCAATATTACATTGAGACATTTTTTAAGGCCAGGTAGTTTTTATGCAGTGCCTCCGCAAATGTGTTCGACGATTGCTTGTGCTAGGAGCAAGCAGTGTTCGCAATGTTTGCTTTTCCTGAAAGTGTGACTCAGCCCTCCAAATTTAGGGCTTATTTTTGTTAGTAATATGAATAACAGTGCCTTTCTTATAACGATGTAATAAAGTATGACGTTTCAGTACGGAGTCCTTCTCTCTCGATGGTCACGGTATAGGACGAAGAGTCTTCTTCGATAATGGTGCATCTATACCATTGTTCAGTTAACTATGCATCCTGTCAAAAAACTACACGTGCATTTCGACGGCTATCGTTAGCTAAAAGTTGCTGAACATTCTGATTAGCACTCTGCTGCTCCGATATAATAGGTCTTATTTTGAATGTTAATAAGTAAGTTTCTAAGAATTTTTGTAAATTAAATAAAAAAGAAAAAAAATAAGCAAAAAACCGTATAAAATGTAGGGTCGATTAAATTGCTTTTGGAACTTCCTGATGTATTAATAATAAAAAGGGAAATTTTTAGGTTATTGCGCATGCGTAGTAGTGAAGATCGACAGTTGCCATGTTTATTTCTTTCGATCAACGGCGCAAAGCAGCCATGCAACAGTCAACAAGAAATTAATCACCCCGAGGAAGTTATAGGAAAGTAGCGGAAGTCTTGAGAACATCTACTTTTACCTTTTTAATCTGCACTTTTTAACCCTCCCCCCAATTTTTTAATCGAAAAATGGATTTTCTCAAACCTAGTATTTACAAAATGTAAAAGAGATCTATACGTTGCCACTGGTCATTGTTGATCAAGTGACTGCCACCCTCACAACTCCGGCCCCATTGGAATAATTTGGCCTAAACTTCATAGCAATGTAGATCTTGCCTGGAGGAATCTACATACAGAATTTTACACCTTTACATACCTAAATATACGTGGACATTTTGGTCCCCTCTAATTCCATCCCCGAAACTCCAACCCCAGAGGGCTAATGAAAACCAAACTAAATAGTGAAGGCGCACATGCCCAAAGTAAGCTACATTCCGAATTTCAACTTTCTTCCTCAAAACTGCGGAAATTATGAAGGGGACAGACGGACATTGTAAAACAACAATTAGTTCCATTCTTCCCCTACTTATTAATCACTGCCTGTCGGCCAACAATTCAAAAGGAGGATTATACGATTTGTTTTGACGGGGTGCATAATTAAATTTTAAAAAAATGGTGTAACACTCAACACTTGACGAAATACCAAGT
>JAHWFO010065516.1:135302-146267 GCA_023313115.1 Rhysida immarginata
TCAATAAAATTGATATTGAGGTAATAAATAAATAACTAAAAATGGGTAGGGCAGTTCACTATCACAAAACCATGCATGTAATTTAAGTACATTGTGAAAGTGGTTAGTTTGTAGGGTGACACTGTTATGACACGATGCTTTATGATGATAAATCTCGTTAGATCTCGAATAAAAGGGATTTAAAGGACATGCATAATGAGTGGATTAAATCCGTACCAATATGTGACAATTCAAACGTCTGGCAGCGCTGTCCACAGAGCTTCGAGAGTAATAGGTGGAGGGTCGAGCTGCCGTACATGGCGATCAAGGTGATCTCACAGATATTCGATTGGATTGATGTCCGGCGAATTAGCGGGCCAAGGGAGCACTCGAAAGTCAGTAGAGTGTTCCTCGAACCAATCCAGAAGGAAACGTGCCTTGTGGCAGGGCGCATTGTCCTGCTGGAACACACCACCACATTGAGGGAACATCGTGAGCATGTACGGGTGCACCTGGTCCGCTACGACTGACAGATAGCCACAGGCATTCAAATTGCCCTCTAGACGAACCATTGGACCTAACTGCTCCCAACAGAAGATCCCCCACACATACACACTACCCCCACCAGTCTGTTTCCGGCCCACAATAGCCTCCTGCAGTCTCTTTTCAGGGCGTTCACGACGCACTCGCCATCGCCCGACAAATGATTTCATCAAGTGAGATCTATAGTGGGGCTTCAAACACTCTAGGACGCTGTCAAAAATACTAGACGCGACCTCAGTTTAAGTGAGCTCGGCTAAACCGGGTTCTCTTGTACCTGTAAGAATATTAGATCACATCTTAAGGAGCAAAAACTCGACGGAGTAGGTGACCTTAGCCCAATCGTGTGTGGTCCAATGGCGGTGCTCACGTGCAAAGTCTGGGCGTCGTTGACATGGGTACAGCAACCATGCGTCGACTGTTCAGGCCTATCCGTAGGAGGGTGCGTTCAATGGTAATGTCGGATGCACGTCTGTGGGCACCACTGTTGAATCTGGTGGTCAGTTGATGGACTGTGGCTCTCCTGGCACCTTTTACGAGTCGTCGTAGGCGCCGCTCACCCCATTGGTCAATGGCTCGTGACCCTTTACAGTGATGGCGTTGGGACGCGATTTCTGTCCCTGCTGCCCACTCTTTGTACACCTTCACTATAGCGGACCGTGAACCGTTCACAAATCGCGCCGTTTCGGAGATGGTGCCACCCTTGCTGTGATAGCCTATTATCATCCCATTTTGGATATCCGTTAAATCCGGACGTTTACCCATCTTGAGGCTCGTGCACCTGCCGTTTGATGCACCAGCTTTAAAGCTTTCTCAGCCTGTTATGCAAATTTTGCAATGTGTAATCGTCATTGTTGGGGCGAACTGTGAGTGTGCCTTGAAGGGGTGCTGGTCATAATTCATTGATATGGCAGTGTATATTGGTTTCGCTCTGTCAGTCTGTCCGTCTGACGATTACTCGAGAATGCTTCAACCTTTTCAAATTCTGCTTTCGCTCTTCGATAGAGACCCTCCCTGAGCTCACATGATTAGTTTGTCATTGAAATCGGTGTGACAGTCACGTGACTATTGAGACCCCCCCCCCCATTTAAATTTTTTTATTGGCAATATAAAGCATGTAATATGTTATTCGAACGGTATTGACGAGCACAAGACGAATATGACAATCTTTTCGATTTTTGAAATGCTACGTCCCCCAAAAAGTACTTCAATAATGCCTTATTACGAGCTTTAGCTAAAGCTATGTACAGGGTGTCCAAAAAGTCTGGTAACATGGCAGATATCTCAAAGCTGTCAGGTAGGCGAGATCTGATGAGTGTGGTTTATAGGTAATAGGGAGGAGATGAATTCATTGCCACACTCAAATTTGACTTTGATCCCCAAAATTAAAGTCATCCATTTGCTAAGTCGAAAACTATTAAAGATAAAGAAAATTTTCCGATTTCTACCCTGTAGAGCATCACCACATTAGTCTAAAAACAATTTTTAATCACACATCCTTCCCCTTGAAAGATTTTGAGAAAATGGGCGAGAAAGGGTCACTCAAGGTCAGGTTGGGCTGGCCAAGTTGGCTGAAGTTTCTAACACGTTTGAATTGCACCTCAGCCAACCTGGTCAGCCCAACCTGACCTTTAATTACTCTTTCTCGCCCATTTTCTCAAAATCTTTCAAGGGGAAGGGTGTGATAAAAAATTCTTCTTAAACAAATGTGGTGTTGCTCTACAAGGTAGCAATTGTAAAATTTTCTCTATCTTTCATAGTTTTCGAATTAGCAAATGAATGACCTTCAATTTGGGGGTCAAAGTCAAATTTGAGTACGGCAATGAATTCTCCACAACCACCCGCCTATTACCTATAAACCAAACTCATCAGAACTCGCCTTCCTGGCAATTTGAGATATCTGCCAAGTTACCGGACTTTTTGGACACCTTTCTGTGTTCGGCCGGCCATCGTTTGCACGATAAGGTGAAAATGGATGAACTTAACTGCAATATGTCAAATTTTGATGCGCTTTCGTGGAACCCTTCAAGCACGTTCATTAATGTTAAGAATATGAACTTAGGGCATATAATAAATCAATCGATTTATACTGACGAGTCATAAGTGAATACAGGGTTACTTTTTTAACATTTAAGCATTGTTGATGTCAGCTTGGAACACATGCCCGTTATGAAGCTTTGTCAATGCACTTGCTCATTTCGTTTTTAAAATTCTATGCTGTTACGCATGTTAAAAATGGCTAATTATTGTTAGGCCCAGGGCCGGATATTCCTATAGGCTAACTAGGCTTCAGCCTAGGGCATCAAGATCAAGAGGGGCCTACATTCAAATTGTTAGCATTAAAAATGGGAGGTGAAAGGGCCTCATAAGTGGAATAGCCTAGGGGCCTCTTTTCATCTAAATCCGGCCCTGGTTAGGCCTATTGTTAAAAATGGCTAATTAATGTTAGGCCTTTTGTTAAATATGTCTAATTAATGTTAACAATAGTCCAAAGCTAATTACTGTTCAACCTAATGTTAACAATAGGTAATTGCTGTTAGGCCAATTGTTATCAATAACTAATACATTTAAGTCCTGTTGTTATCAACTAATAAATGCTAGGCATTTTGTTAACATTACCTAATTGTTGTTAGGCCTATTATTATCAACACATAATTACTGATGAAAGATAGGAAAGAAAATTCAATTCCACAGCCTGGATTCGAACCAGGAACCTTTGTATTCTTAATCTGTGTCTTGGCTCAGACCGCCAACGCGTCAACTAATTGCGCCACTGTGGACATGAAACTGAACCTTTTTTTTACATGACCTTAGGGCTTGGTTGGAGCAGTTACTATTCCTCAGGCTGCTTAAGCCCTAAGGTCATGTAAATAGCGGTTCGCTTTTATGTCCGCAGTGGCGCAATTGGTTGGCGCATTGCCGGTCTGAACCAAAGGTCCCTGGTTCGAATCCAGGCTGTGGAATCTTCTTAACTATTTTTCATCGTTAATTTGAACAGCTGAGGTAAGACGTACGATAAAACTCTCACTGAACATCTTATGAATTATTGTTTAAATAATTACTGTTATGAATTGTTAGCGACTGTTGTAATATTATTCGTGTTGTGTGCGGCCTGTGTAGCTCTTAATGTAGAGAACGAGAGAAGCTATAGTATGCAAACGTACAGTAACTTTATAATAGACAACATACAAATTATTTTGAGTTTGCAATTTTTTACGTACTCACCTGCCACTGTGTACATCTAGTCAGCCTCAAATATTCAAGTTAATACTCTTACAACTGCTGTGCATTTGCATCATTGTATGAGACAAGGAATTTGTATTGTTTTGTTTTAACGTGAACTTGAAGCAATAAAACAGATGTAAGTGCGACTAGAATGAAATGTATTTCCATTGTTTATTTAAAGCAACTGTAAGTAAAAGTGAAATGTTGAAATTTAAAATTACATCTACGTCACAGGTAAAGCTCCTTGGAATGCTTACAAGATGTCATATGATTCGCTGAGGAAGAGGAGAGAGTCGGCGATAGAGGAGGAGAGGCGCGGGCTCGAGGCTTCGGAACGCGAGTCTTCTGGAGCAAAAGTTTCATCTCGAGTTTGTGCTCACCCCTTCCGAAAAAGAATGGATTGATCGTCGCCGAGAAGAATGGGAGAACTCACGAGAGAAAGGGCGAGGCGAGGAGAGAGAGGAAGAAAAATAAGAGGTCAGTAGGTTTGGAGAGATCTGGGAGGACAGACAGAAGAGGCCATGGTCATGGTCAGCGTTAGTTAGTAAGGTGGCATGAAAAGCGAAATAAGCGTACGAGAGGACCTGTAAAGGAGGTGTTTCGCTCCTTAGAAAATGTCAAGCTCATGCCTGGCTCCCCGTTCTCCATGAACCGAACTGCGAGAGAATAGAATTCAGCGGCAACGTTATTCAGAGAGGGGGGGCAGATGTAAGAGTGCAGGTGGCAGCTTTGAATACTGACCCGTCTAATGTCTGTTTCAGGTATGTTACAGCTGTGGAATTAAGCAGCGAGTCGTTGTCGCAAGCCCGACCGAGTGCCCCATCCGTGGAGGAAAATTCACACGAACATTGCGAGTTCAGCGGACGCATTTTCCGGAGGGATTTAGATTTCCAGGGTAATGACATTCTTTTTGACCAAATCTTTACGATAAATTTTAGTAGTCTGTTTCTGCGTTACCGCTTAGTTTGGATATCGGCGAAAGTGATTGAGAACGGTGATTTCGTTCGTTCAATTTGATTCTAAGCCGAACTCTTACACGACTGTGACACTTTGCTGGGAATCTTCCCATTCGGCTTGAGTGGTTATATGTTATCCAACGTAGGCGTGTCCGGGAGAGTGGACTTCTCTTAAGGAACTAAGAAGAAAACGGAAAGTTTCCTGCTTTCGATTTAAAATTCCTATAAAGGAATCTCGGCGCTCTGAGATCTTTCTTTTATGCGTGGTTTCCAAGGATTGCGTAATTGGGCGCAATGGATTATTGTCTTACTTTATTATTTCATTTGGATTTAGCCTTTATTTTCAGTTATCGGTGGACATTTTAACACGGGGGCATTGCATATTGAGACACCCCGCATCGAGAGTTGTACATTAATTTTTGGAAAATTAATTTACTGGCTGATATCATAAGACTGTTTAGAGGATCTTTATTATTTAGTGATAATGCTAAGCCGCAAAATAATTGCTTATTGTTAATGCTGGTTTATTTATCTGATTTTTACTAGCGAAGTTGTTTCGCCTACGAGGGAGATATCAGGGCGACGGTGGACCTCTTCTCGGACGTTCCCCCACGACTGCAAGTGGCAGCGTGTGGCGCGGCGGCATCCTAGACGGAGCTCGATTTGGGTGTTGAAGTGGGTCTTCACAAACTTTCACTGCGGACTTCTCTGCTAACCAAGGATCATTTGAGTTGTTATTAAGTACCGAAAGGTGCTTTATGCTATCAGTGTGGGGAAACGTGTCTGTCTGTCTGTCTGTCCGTAACTCTAACTCCTCCGAGGCTATGAAAGATTTTCAAAATCTGTTTTCGTCAGTCGATGGAAATGGTTCATGGCACGAACCAATCACAATTATTATCTAAATCAGTTCATTGGCACGTGCACAAATGGTATCTCTATTTTCCCGCCAAGCAATGGGAAGATACATTATATTAAGTAATACGAGATAGAAGCGGTTATTTATTACTATTTTCGTCAGTCGATGAAGATGATACAAGGCACGAACCAATCACAAATATTATCTAAATCGGTTCAATAGCACGTGCACAGATGGTACCTTCACGACCCCACCTAGCAATTTTCAATGCAGAGATATATTGAGTAATATATCAAACAAATCGTAATGACGAGATAGAAGCGGATATAAATTAATATTTTCGCCAATATTTTCATCAATAACTTAAACATCTAAGGTTTTACCTAGGATAAATTCTCATCGAACATACTTGAGATATTATTATATATTTATTGCTTTGTTTTTAATATGTGCGTTAAATATTTCATCTGCAAAGTCTATCTTACTGAAATAAAAAGCAGCGATTAATCTTTTCAGTTAAATGTAATGTAATTCGCCCACACCAGTTAAAAATCTCACACCTATTCCCACTCTGGACGGCCAAGCCCATTTTTAACTTCTACGATGTTCGTTCAAACTACTAGACTTTATACTTAGTGGTTTATAACCGATCAACTTCGTTTAGCTCAACTCCCGCCAAGCAAGTGTAAACACTTTTGGAATAAACTGTACATTCGCCGCTACTCAAGAAGAGAAAAAGCATGCCCCTGGAATAATTGGGTCAACGTATCGAAAAATTGATGAAGAAAAGTAGGCCACGCAACGATAGACCAAATAATGTAGCCAACAACTTCTTCAGCACCGTTTGCGAAATCTTGTGATTTTTGACCAAGTAGCCAACAACCAAGATGATGTAGTTGCATTGGCGCTTCGGGGGTTGGAGCAGGTGCATTACATAGAAACTGCTGTAAAAGAAATTCTAGAACCACAAAGTAAGTCGAAGTACACCACAACAGAGCGAGTTCCCATCTAAAGGAAGATGACGTGGTCAAAAATTTATTTAGGCTAGCTGTGCCCGCGACTTCATTCGCGTGAAATTTTGGAAATGTTCAATTTTTTAAATGAACAAATGATTTTTAAAGGTCAGTTTTTATGATTTCTTATTCTGTATCGGTTATTAGCATGTTACAATAAGTGCATTTGCGGTAATAAAAGTACAGTATTTTATAAATAAGGGTGTTTTCTATAAAAGTTTCAAATTATCATATCTTTTCTTCCCATGCGCTGACTGTGGAGAAAAAACCCTATATATTGCCAAAAGCTCTCCCAAATCGAAATATGTCGCGAGCGAAATAGAAGAACCACAGCCATAGCTACGGCTGAAGAAACGTCAGATCAAATTATTGTTTCGTTTTCATTCTATTTACTTCTACTTTCGAAGCATTTTTTCTCCGGCACTACATAAAACTCGCTCAACTATACAGAAAATTCCAACACGAGCAAATCCGGGTAGAAATGCTAGAGGCCCATTGTTTCCCATGAATTTTTTACTGCATTACATGTAAGCTATACTCCGTCCAACGAAAGAAAAACTGGGCGTATCTAATTAGATTTCCGATTTCAATTGTTAGACATTGTGGTTAAGTAAATATAACAATGTTTAACAATTGAAACTGGAAATTTAGCTCGACACGCCCAGTTTTTTTTTTTCGTTGAACAGAGTATAGTTAAAGTGTTTATTTTTACTGTACATTTATATTCAAACAATGAAAAAAATTCATCAAATAAGGGTCCGAGCAACGCCGGTGATATCAACTAGTTTTATGTAAATGTAAACTTCCATCTAATCACAGCAATTGCTATGTTCATGATACTCTTTAAATAGCTTTGTAATTTTCTCTTCTTATTACTTTGAAAAATCCGGGAACATGGCGATAATAGTCAATTTCTTCAAATTTGCTATTTTGTATTGTAAGGCCTCCTTTTTTCATGTTAGAAACAACAATACAGTTCCCAACATATTTTTGGAACATACTGTTTTAATTAAAGTAAACAACAAAAAATGAGTATTTGAATTTCACTCATAACACTTGTAAGAATGTCGTTATAAAGAAATTACACAAATAATTCAGTGTTAGAAAGAAATAAAATGAAAAATTCACAAATTTCTGGAAATCCCCCAACACAATTTTTGTGACATCCAGTTTTCGTTTAAAAGGAATTTGCACGTTACTTTAGAAACCACAAGCTGTTAGTAACGTTCAGATTAGATCCTTAACAATGTATTCTCCTGAAATTATCAAAAAATAATGTTGAACTCAATGCAGATGGAAAAGGTTGCATCAACAAAAATGTAGGATTACTGCAAAAGAAATCACTCTGTTTAAGAAAGAAGTTGCCGACTAACTGCAAGCGAAGAGGAAGTCACTGGGGTTCAACTACACTACAATTCCTCAAAAACTTCCTCTGACGAAGGCCCATAAAGCCAAACGAGTGGAATTAGCTCTTCAGTGGATTGGTGGCAATCACCTGTTTGACAAAACAGTGTTTCGTGACAAAAGAAATTTTCCTTTGATGGCCCAGAAAACTTTGAAAGTTTCACAGCGAATAAAGTGTCAGCAGGGCGAGTTACAGCAGCCAGTTAGGTCAATCTATCGGAAGAGAAGGTCAAGCCACTCCTAGATGTTAACTATAGTGACCAGGAATATTTTTCCAACCAGATAATGCTAGTATTCACACAGATAAAGTAGTGCGTAAATGATTTGACGATACAAAATTCTGAGTTATTGAGTGGCCAGCAAGAATTCCTGACCTTAACGTCAATAAAAATGTTTGGAATATTATTTCTGTATGGTCGACCTCATTTCATTCCCCTTCTGACTTGAGGGAAAACAGTTCATAAGACAGTGGACGTGATCAAACGGACTAAACGGTAGTAATCTCAATCTGCTTGAAAGCTTCAATCACAGACTGGTTGACATAATCCAGTTAAAAGGATAAGAGTTGTCATTTTGAAAAATTAAAATACTAAGATCGTCATCTAAGTGATCAGAGATGTCTGGAAAATTGTGTCGGAGAAAATTTTCTACTATTCTGCACTTTTTTTATTTATTGCTAACACTGGATTATTTGTGTAATTTCTTTATAACTACATTCTTTCTAGTGTTTAGGAATGTTTGAAATTCAAATGTTCATTTTTGTTGTTTACTTTAATTAAACATGCCCAAAAAATATGTCAAGCACTGAGTATAACGACCCAACGACCTGTGGATTATTTAAAATTCGTTGAAAATTAATAAATGCACTTTTTAAAATTTCTTTGCAGTTTAATAAAAACCGTAATTATTTTGGCATGGTAAAGAAAAATATATAATGGAAAACTGCACTTACATAGCTGAATGGGTGATACTTATCTTGCATAATATTATGCCAGTCTCACTCGGTCCCTATGCCTACTATTGCCATTTCTCAAAAAATTGCCCTGTACCTAGGCTGGAAATATGATCTTTTCATAAACTAAAATTCTAATTGCAGAGTTGGAGAGACTATTGAAAATGACAGAAAATTGGTGAAGATTGATGACAGCATTTCGACTAAGAATGTTACAATTACTCTATTAAAAAATAAGAATGGTAAGAAATTGTCCTTACAGTAAAAAAGTCATTACATTATACGGAGTTATTCAAAATGATGGACTCAACTTATTCATCTTTAATTCTTGAACTATAAATTGTATATGAATAATCTACATACCGATAGAGAGAGGAGTTTCTCAAGTTTCATATTCTACACCATTGGATCGAGGATTTTTGAATGAACCCCTTTCTTAACGATGGATAGGTCGCATGGGAAATGAAGACCTGGTTCTTCAGTTCCGGCCCTCGAAATCTGCTGATCTCATGCCATGTGACTTTTTCCTGCGGGGGGTATGTAAAAGAAGCATTTACGTACCAACTCTACTAACAACTCTGGCTGGCCTGCGAAACTATATCACAGCTGCGTGAATTCAGTAGCACAAAAAAGGCGAGTTCGGCTACCGGTTAGATGTTTGCTGTGCAGCAGGAGAGGAACACATTGAACATTCTTAACTATCTTTTTAAACTTTGGAAACTCCTCTCTCATATATAATTTATATTTCAAGAAATAATGGTGAATTAAATTTTGAGTCCATCATTTTGAACAGCCCTTTATATTTGAATTGTTCTAAAATGATTGGCTCCCCCCTCTAAAATACTCTGCGTACGTGTGTGTGTGTGTGTGTGTGTTGTAGGGATCCCGCCTCATTTACGCGGAGTAAGCAAAATATTTTTTTCTACTTCCCTCTCCAGCTGTAGTTTTACCTCAGCTGCCTCTAAGGTTATCCACCTAGCGATTTATAACTTCCCCATAAGCAGATAGGTAATAATCTCAGAGTTTCCGAATTCCGAATCCCTCCCATTTCCGCCTTTTCTTCTCCCCGAATTTCCTCGTTGGTTACTAAACCCGATATCGGAAAAGTTACGGTGGTTACAGTAGCCCCCTCCTCATAATAAGCCTCGTACGCCTCTCAGATGGCAGCACCATTTTTCTAGTTTCAGCGCTCATAGCGGCGAATTTGTAAATTCTCCTGGGAGAGAGAGGCTGAATGTGCTAATAGCAAATAGTACGAGATTGCATTGTTGTGTTACGATGTTATGAGATGTTACGAGATTGTTGTGTTACGAGATGTTACGATGTTATGAGATGTTATAATTCTCGTATAATGGATTGCAATGTTGTGTTACGATGCGGCTTCTTGCCAATTTTTCATAACACAATTCTTCAGAGAATCGATGATTAATATTTTTACGTTTATTTTTTGCATTACTGTATAATTTACAATTTTTATTGATTTATATTTTTTAAAATTATAATCACTATGTTAAAAATCATTTTGAAATGTTACATTTATCTTATGACCATTTTCCTTGTTTCTATTTAATACTATTTTATTTTTTATTTTTTATATTCTATTATTTATAATTTTTATTCTTGTAAGTTGTTATTAGGCTGTCATAGCCTGCTGATGCTTGCAAAATTACAAATCAATAAATAAAAAAAATTCTTTATTTTGGCATTTATGTTAAGGAGGAATCACACTATATCTCAACATTTGTAAAAACTGTGAAACCATTATAAAGAGAAGCTGAAACAGTTACAAAAATAGTTCATAATATATTAGTCTGTCAGTCAATTAAAAAAAAATATAGTACGGTAAATAAGTTACGTTGTGATAAATTCATACTGAATAATAATTTTAAATTTCTTTTCATACAACATCAGAAAAAAAACTCGAATTTCTCTCATTCGTCGACAACATGAGAGATGAAATAATAAATGATATTATAACTGGAGATAAGTCTACCAAGCATCAGGTAAAGATTTTTCTATCGAAAAATGGAAGGAAAAATT
>JAHWFO010065516.1:176236-189628 GCA_023313115.1 Rhysida immarginata
GTAACAATTGAGATATTGAAATTTGATCAACCAAATTAAAATCTTGCAAACATTCTTTAATTCTATTGTAAAAATACAATTATTAATGTATCATGAACAACTGAACAATCGGGTCTCGGTAAAAAGATCGTCGCGTAAGCGTGCTCGCGTCAACAATGCTTAGAAGATAAACAGTAAGTACGAGGCCAACGAGAGACAGGCCAGGGCACTCAAAAATCACATGATCATCGGGGTCCAGGCAACAATCCATCTTTCATTATTTCCAACAAACGAAAAAATACTGATTGTTAAAATCCAAGATAAAGACAATCAAGGATGAATTGTTGGCCGGACCCCGATGATCATGTGACTTTTAAGTGCCCTGGCCTGTCTTTCGTTGGCCTCGCAGTAAGTAGCAATGAAGTATATTATAGATAGACTCCGAATCCTATTGTTAACAGCGGCAAAAAGTGAAGCAAATTGAGCTATGATAGTTCTGGGCAGGAGTGAGCCGTGGAGTAATTAGCTGTTTGGCTGCTTTGTTTTTGAAGATTTTGAGCCCGAGGAATTATTAATTCAAAACCATTATTCAAAGTTGTTCTGCGTACAACTGTACAAACAGACAAGAAAAAGGATCAGGAATCATTTTCCACAAAAATAAATCAAAAATACGTAACTGAAAGACAATCGAAACGAAATTGAAATTGAAACCATGATCGAAAACTCGTTTATAAAATAGAATAAAATACTTCAACTACTAAGTAAACGAAAAGATAAACTTATCACTCCGTGATCGGCGTGTGAAAGAATTATTAATCAGCTACTCTCGTGTTTTTTGCATCATCTTCACTCACTTTCAGCCATGACAGTTCTGGGCATGGAGCTTCCCAATTTGCTTCTAGTTACAACAATAGGATTCGGAGTCTATCTTTAATATACGTCATTGGTAGGTAGCATTTTATTTATTGTTGACTGCTCACTATGAATCGATGGTTATATGTCATCCCGTTATCTTGGTATTCTTAACGGGCACTCTTAGAGCACGTGACTTATCGGTTGTGCACATTGTATCTGATACTTCTGGAATAAAAAAGTAAAAAATCAAAGCACGTTTTAGATATCTTGAAAGAAAAAAGAAGTCAAGTCTGGATATTTTGAAATTACTGCGGATTTTGATTGACAACTAACTCGAAAAAGCCTGGAAAGTTGATATAGCCGAGTTAAGACCTTGATCATCATATTGTCGAAAACGTGCAAACGGTGGACGGCCAGACGGCCAGGTAAATATACAGACCAAGCGGGCATTTGTAAAAGAAGCCTTTATCTAAAGCTCCTAATAACAAGAAAACGATATCACATATCGTTTCCTTCGTTACAACTTTCGATTTCTGATCCCTCCTTCCCCAAGGCTACTTCCTTGTAACAATCGGTCATTAATATCATTTCGCACGGGTTTCGCTAGATAAAAATAAACCCGTGTAAACATTCCAAGAAGGAGCTTTAGCTGCGGAGCAGAAATAATAATAATAATAAATAATGTATTATGAGCAATCGAGCAATCTTGTGTCGACAAAGCGATCGTCGCGTGCGCTTGCTCACGTCAACAATGCTTAAAAGATAAGCAGAAAAAAATATATTATTCTTGGCGAGTCGAATGTTATATGAACTGCCATTATCTTGATATTCTTTACGGTCACTGTTTTAGCACGTGAATTCGATCTGAAAGGGTCCACGAAAAATCCTGAAAAGTTGATACAGCCGAGCCGATTCATGGTCATTTTTCTGAAAACAGAATTTGAAAAAGTTATCGTGCAAACGGCGGCCGGCCGGATAAACGTCTAGACCAAGCTAAAGGTCCTAATAATGAAAACTTGAGAGGAAAAATTTTATAAACGCCTTCATCCTTTTTCATTTGACTTATGAAAGGGGGGTAGTTTCTTTTTTGAAGACAAAGTAATAATATCATTTTGGTTTCCTGAGTTTTTAAAAATGGTGTAGTGACCAATCAGTTGAATCACTGGAATGACTCAGTTTTCAATGAGTAATATAAGCACAATTCTAATACATTTAAAAACCCATTAGCCTTATAAGATCTAAATCCTTAATGAAACTTTATCATTTGATTACAGAGCAATGCGGTAAAAATGATTCGATCCCGTGTTTCAAGAAAGAAGATTACCTTAAGTGGGACAGTCCGGGCCTGGAACAGGATATAATGATGATGATCCTAGATGGGTTTTTGTATTTTCTTCTTTTAATTCTCATAGAACGGAGAGTAATTTTTAGACTACGATGTCGTGTGCAGTCGTTGAAACGGTCGAATAAAATTGCTGCCATCCGATTGAATCCTGCGTTGTCTCAGCCCGACTCCGATGTTGTTGCAGAAGCTCTTCGCCTGAATAAAAAAATTGAATCAGGTAATTTCTTTAAAAAGTAACATATATGCTACGCGTCAACTGCCAAAAATATCCTAGTTATTTAAGTTCTAGAGGAAAACATACAGTATTTTTTTTAAAACTCAAATCTTTTGTGGTGTCCACTGCAGAGGAAAAGAACTAGTTTATTGAGACGACGTTTTTAATGTTCTCGCGTCGGCCTCGTCATATTGTCCAATTTGTGACGTCATGCCGCCTTTGATCGAAGTGGGCCGTCGGGCGCGGCTTACGATATTTTCAATAGCGATGAAGCTAAGATAAATAGATGTTTACAAAAGACAAATGTCTTCGGCCCATAATATGCAAGAGGCCCGGCGATGAATTTATGATTTCTTTCGCTATATTTAAGCACGTATTCAGGCAGTTCTCGCCGCTAAAAGAGGCGCAACACGCTATTAGTGGGGGGGTCTCTAATAAATTGGCCGTTCAGTGTATTAAGAAGGTTTATAGAATTTTTTCGGGTGTTTAGAAAATAATTCACAAACTATATTCTTCAGTTTTTATTTTTCAAGTGACGAATAAAAATGCACGAGAATAGTTACTTTATTTATTTGAAGAATATGCATTAATTCAATATAATACGATACATATTTATCTAAACACATAACAAAATAGGGTCCTAGCAAAATTTTTGTCTGTGAGCGAAGCGAGGGAATCTGCCGCCATTTTAAACGGAGATGAAAATATCACGGTTATGACTCATTTGTCTCAAGTAAATAATAATAATTATTAACTGGAGATGCGTCTCCAAGCATAAGTAAAGATTTTTCAATTGAAAAATGGAAGGAAAAATTCTGCGACCCGGATTCGAACCAGGAACCTCGACTATCATGGCCGATGCCTCTACCAATTGGGCTATCGCAGACACCACGGACAGCCAAGCTGTCTCAAGGTGGCTTAAAGACAACCAACTTGTCACGGTTGAAAGCCCAATGGGAGACGGGAACCTGGCCCGCAGATCGAGAATTTCTCCACTCCAAACCATCAGAAAGTTGATGAACTCACAAGTAAATAATAATAATTATTAACTGGAGATGCGTCTCCAAGCATAAGTAATGATTTTTGTCTCAGTTATGATGTCAGTAGCTAAGATATTTTTCCCTAACCTTTTTTATCTACATTAAATAACCAGGTTTTTATTATAACTGGGATCTTTTGTAATAGACACCCACAGATAACCTGGATATTAAAGATCAAGAACTTAAATAACTAGGTTATTTCTGCCAGTAGACGCGTAGCAATACAGTATGTAAAGACTCTTAAAATGAACATATGTTACAGGTAAAGTCGTAAATTCGGACAGTCCGTTTTATCTAAATTTACCCGGGTAAAACTTTTTTTTTCTGGCCGACTATGATAAAAAAAATAAATAAAAAGAAATTAATAAAATCTTGTAAACATTCCAAGAATGAGCTTTAGCTGTCAAGCAGAAATACATGTATTAATGTATCATGAACAATTGAGCAATCATGCGTCGGTAAAGCGATCGTTTTGTGCTTGTGCTCACGCACGTCAACAATCCTTAAAAGATAAACGGAAAGTAACAGTGTATTCATTCTTGACGAATCGATTGTTATATGACATGGCATTATACCAACTACAGTGGCTAGAAGCACGGTCTATAGATATTCATGGTTATCGAGCTCCATTGTTAAAATGAAGCTAAAGTTTCTAGCTCCCGGCAGGGCGGGAACTCTATTGAAAAGTGGCGCTGCATGTACAATCTGCCCAACTGCGCCTGCAGCGCCACCCTATCGGCAGACAGAAACTTTACTTTCGTATTCAGTTTCAATGAAAATCTCTATCGCAGGTTGCAGTCGGCTAGAGTGCAATCTTAGCGACACCTGGCGCGATCTTTTTTCCTTAGCTTCTCGAAACAATAGAAAATGGCCGAAGCTCTATGACCATGAATATCTATAGACCGTGGCTAGAAGTAATAGTGTAGTGGCTAGAAGAATAGTGTGGCAACGGCTACTACTCGCAATGCTACGTGGTTGATTCCCGATTTGATGATAATAGCGGTGGCGCTGCAATCGACATAGATGCGAGTTACCCGGGAGATGAGATGGAAATCTTAGGATGAAGGAGGGTTTTTAAGCTATATTTTGGGTGACTTAAGTTTATTTATAAAAATTTTGATATTTCAGGTAATTGTCTTCCACAGAACTTGATAATACTCTTTAACGTTAAAATAAATGAAAAATATCTGCTGTTATAAATAAGTTGAAATATAAGATCAGAGATGGATGAAGGTATCCATCCCTAATAAGATAAAGCATGGAATATGAGCCCTTCCGAGCCAGATTATATTTTGAGTAATTAATCATTAAACATAGATCTGCTAAATTAATTCTAATAAAATATCAACATAAAATCTAATAATATAATGTAATGCTATACACAGCTGGCTACCGTACACATGATAAAAAATGAATTTTCACAGATGTTTCAGGAGAAAAAATTCAAGAGATGAGGCGTTCGCCCCTGTAACTCGGAAGTTCTCATATGTGGAATGCACAATATTGAAAAATATATAGAAATACAAAGAGGATATCTTTTTTCATATAAAATTCATTTATCACATGAATAACAACCAAATTACTTTTTTATGTGATGATAAAATATTAAATATCAGATATTTTAGGTTAATAGTTTTGAAAAAAAAAAATTCTTATTATTTTTAAAAAAAGGAAGATATATAATAAATTTGTATTTAAAGCTGTTTTGATTGCATTTCGTTATTTAAAAATAAGGACTTTTTAAAAATTATTCTGAATTTCTTAGATTTTACATAAAGAAAAAAATAAATGAGAAATATAGACAGAAAAGTGGTTCTTGGAATTTTAAAATGCAACAATAAGAAGGAAGGGGCTGCTAATTTATTGCAAAACTAAAATCAGATGAAGAAATCAAAAAACTTATCTAAAGAAATTACTCGGTGTGAAACGGTCGTGTATTTCAATGTATGATAACTGAAAAAGAATAACATCATTTGAAATTAAAAAATACTGCAAAATCATCTCTAAATTAAAAACAAAAAGGGAGGAAGGTCGAAATATTATTAAAATGGTATATTATTTAATGTTCTGGAATGAAAATGAAATAATAAATCAAATTTATAAATTTTACGAAGAAATTAATAGAGCCTTATTGATGTAAAGCTCTGGATGTTTAGCTACTATGTTGATGTAGCTGCCATCTGGCGGCATCCTCATTCGAGGAATCAGATTTGAACGCTCGCTGCCACACTATTCTTCTAGCCACTATAGTAATAGTGTGTCAATTGAATACTAAATGCAAGCTTGAGATTGTAATGATGACTGATGACACCGCCAGATGACTATGTAATGCGCCGATAATTCCTCTATAATGCATGGCATTCAATGTAAGTTTAACAGCATTTACGCTTTAAAACTACTTCTTTAATAAAATAAAATAAGATGGGCTTAATGAAATGAATTTCAAAGCAGTATTCGTTTTATTTATTATTTAATCGAATAGCCATTTTTCTCATTTCTTGGTTGGTTTACATTTGTTTTACGGTTTCGTTATGTGTCTCTAAATTAAAATTAAAAATATAATAATATAACCCTGCAGTAACAAATAGCATTATCAAGTTCTACGTTCTTACGCGCTTGCACTTTCTAGTAAAAACACTAAACGAAGAAAGAAGTGCAAAACGTGAGAAAAGTAAACTTTTAAAGCTCAGACGTACACAATAACATGTAATAAATTATAAATTATGAAATTTGTAAAATATAAAAAGAACATTTCATTTTAAAAACCATTACGCTTTTCCATATAAATATCTTCTGCGCTTAACCTTTTGTAACTACAGCTATTAGATTAAATAGCTAATAAAACGAATATTGCTTTGCAATTCATTTTATTAGGCTTATCTGCATATTATTTTAAGGTTACACTCTTTTCTTTATTTTTTTAAACAAGTATTTTTAAAGCGTAAATGCTGTTAAACTTACATTGGAATCCATGCATTACAGAGTAATTGTCGGCGCATTAGATAGTCATGCCGTCTGGCAGTGTCATCAGTCGGCATGAAGCGAAATCAGCGGCAATTGACACACTATTTCTTCTAGTCACTGTAATACCAAACAACTGAAACGTCATGCATGGTTACATCATCATATTTCGACCCGGGGCGAACGATATAACGGGCCCGAGCGCGGAAAAGTCACCTGACCATATTAGTCCGAGTAACAATGTATTCTTCTTTGATTCCATCATGGATTTTAACAATCAGTATTTTTTCGTATGTTGGAAATAATGAAGGTTGGATTGTTGGCCGGACTAAAATGGTCAGGTAACTTTTCCGCGCTGGGGCCCCGTTATATCGTTGGCTGCGATTTCGACCCGTAGCCCACGTGAAAGACAGGCTCTGGCGCGGAAAAGTCACCTGACCATCTTAGTCGGAGTAACAATGCAACCTTCATTGTTTCCAACAAACGAAAAATTGCCGATTATTAAAATCCAAGATGGAAACAATGAAAGTTACATTGTTATTCGGACTAAGATGATCACGTGACTTTTCCACACCAGGGCCTGTCTTTCTCGTGGGCTACGATTTCGACCATTGTTAATCGTATTTCTACCAATAATAAGCCCTAAATTTGATCGACTTATGATGATGTAACCGTGCATGACGTTTCAGTTGTTTGACTTTCTTTCTAGGAGGTGTTGATTATACGGTCACTGTTTTAGCTTTCTTTACGGTCACCGTGTGGTCTTTACGAACACTGTTTCAGCAGGTGAATTCTACTTGAAGGGGCCCAAAAAATCCTGAAAAGTTAATACAGGCGAGCTAAAACCTTGATGGTCATATTTCTAAAAACAGAATTTTAAAAGGTTAATTCGCTTTTAAGTTATCGTGCAAACGGCAGACGGCCGGATAAACGTACAAACCAAGCGTGCATTCTTATAAATAGCTTTTTGTTAAAGCTCCCAATAATAATGGAGTTTACTCAGATAAAATGCGAACTATCAATAAGCCTCCGGGTAAAGCTGGTTCGTGTGTCATTTTATAAGTTTCACGCATGCCTGCAGTATATCTGGTGACATCAGTGATTGCTCACTGTGAAACTGTTTAAAGTGAATTTGATAAATGGCTTTGAGGAATTAATTTCTTTAATGGATACGAATAGTTTAATAATATCAGTTTGCCCGGAAAGTTCTTCCGGATTTGAATTTTAATTTCGAAAGCAAAAAATATGTACAAAATGATTGAATTAATGAGGACAGTACTCCCCATCCGACTCGACGATCTTCTTCCAAAATTTTGATGATCTTTTCGATTTCTCCGCGAAGAACCCTAGGTCCCTGGACCCTACACTCACAGCAATATGCGGTTAATATGACCTGCTTGTGAGAGTCCTATGATTTTTCCAATACGACCCATTTAAGAGAGTCATTGGACACAGATGTCAGCAAGAGTTGTTTGACCCGAATTTCCGAGTCGCCATTCTTGGGTCAATTGACTCGACTGTACAAGACTTAAGACTCATTAACGGAATGTTTACTATACACGTTACTATTACTTATTTACACATTTTTACATACATATTTATATATTTTCACAGCTAATTACACATTTATATAGTCATATTTACACAAATTTATACCTATTTACACAATATACACAAATTCACACACGGATATATACCTGTTTACACAAGTTTACACTTTAGTACACATTCGTACAGAATATTTACAGAACTTTACACACATTTAAACACACACGTACACAAATTTACACAGGTTTACAGATAGTTACACATGTTTACGCTTATGTACACCTTTGTACACCTTTCTTCTGAACTCGTTTCGGCGATTGGTCTTGATGGATTGTTGAATAAATACTCGAGGTACAGAATTGTTTGCGCACGCGTCAAGAATCCGGAAGAAATTTTCCGGACAACTTGATATTTGCGATTTGCTACAATTACTGAAACATGTAAAAATAATTACGTAACAGCTAAACACTTATAAATATTCTCGTTTTAAGAGGTTCGCTTAGTGAAGTTGAAAAAGTTGGAGAAGTTGATAAGCTTATCGCGTCTTTCCCCTAGATATTTTGTTACAAATGTTTAACGTGTTATACATTTACGTCTCTCTATCAGACATGGTGATAAATATAAGGCATCTCACGAACTTAATAAAAAATAAAAGAACGCGATGCAAGAAGTTAAAGTGTTTTTAAAACATTGCTAATCGCACAGAAGAGACGTATACTCAAACTTGGCTCGCTGATCGGATAGTGGCTTTTATCACGTAAATCTGTACTCAACCTCCAATAAATTACTTATTATAAGAGATTTCTGTCATCTACTGTTTACTTAATAGAGAAATATTAAGAACCACCCACATTCGAAAGGAAATTAACCCTTCTCTCTCCCTCTTTTGAGAAACAATCTGCCAAGCTGTTATTAATAAATTTACTTGAAGTTACTAATGAGCCTTAAATTAATTCTTATTCCTAGAATCCCCTTTTACCCCATTTATAAATTGCTCACTCAACAACTTGGTACTGGAATTAAACAAAATAGAGTATTATTCACTGAAAAGCTTAAAATGAACTATTATTAGTGGTTATTGCGAATAAGAATAATAAAAAAAAATATTGTTACAGACTATGTATCTCAATTACAAAAGTTTGGAAAGCTCTTAAACCCCCTTAATCTAATGTTCGTGAGGTTTTTTTTTAAATCTAAAAGAAACACCATCGCGTGGGCCCGTATTAATTTTTGCACTTATCTGAATTTGTTCTTTAGATCAATGTTTCACAATTTGCAATTCCAAAACGTTAGACGAGGCTTGTCTCAGGATTTGCGGTTGTCAATTACGGTACGTGTCGTGTAAAACTGCTCGTTGCGTAGCCAGTAACCTGTTGAGCTGTATTTTACCGAATCGATGTCTCTTTCTGCCTGTAGTTTCGTCAGTCCCGCCGTTGGCAGCCGTGCTCGCCTTCGCGCGTTCTGAATGTAATGGCTACTCCTCCGCTCACCAAATGTTTGGCCACACTGCTTAGGTTCCGGACGCTCAAAACTCGCTGTCCCACGAAGGCATACGTTTCCGCAAAACAGACGAGATTAGCTCCTTGCCTTTGCTTATGTTCTCAGTCCGCCGTCACTTGGTCATTCAAACATGTTCACTACTGCCCAGCTTAAAACCCACAACACTCTTTTGCTCCCGCACGCTTCACTTTCGATTTTATCTCTCCCGACTCCTTTATCTTCTTCACATTTTCTTGTTGTCCAAAATTTCCGTTTTTCACAATAGTTCTTTGTTCATTGATTCCCAATCACATTTTTTTACTCACTACCTCCCATTTGTAATTCTGATTGGATTGTTTTTAAATTTTAAAATCCTCACATGTTTAAGAATACCAACGCTTGGGCTGCTTCTAAAAACTCTCTCCAGTCGCGATCGAGCGTAAGCGTTCATGATCAACGCGAGCACTGCATCTAAAAATGACAGAGCGCTCGTCACTGGCGCCTCTAAAAACTCCCCGATCTCATCGTCGTGTTGGGAACGCTCAGGATCAAAGTGATCTTATTTCCATTGTGATCACTTCGTGTTGCCTCGCTCACTTTCACTACTTTCGCTTTCATTACTTTCGCAATAATGGCCGACAATGAAAGCATATCCCACCTCGAAGTCCGTTTCCAATGCGGTTTATAGTTTTGCAATGAATCTGAAGGCACAGAACAGGTCAAGATACACGGCAGGGGCGAAGGAGCTGAAGATAAAAGCGAAGATTGTTTTATATATTTTATTTTTTTAATTTTTCTCTTAGGTTTAGAATTTTCTTTAAAGTTTCGTTTTATCGTACGTGCACTCTCGTACGTAGATATTTTAACACTCTCGTATTTATTGTCATAAAAGTATAAATGCATTGAAATCTAATAAATCCCCATCAGATTATAATAATGGACAATAAAAATATATAATTACGCTTAAAACAGAAAGTTTGAAAGCGTAACGAGTTTCTGTGGCAGTTACCTCTTATTTACTGATCGGGCTGTTATCTCGTTGCCCTTAGCGCTGTCAAAAAACTTCATGAGCGGGTGAATAGAGCGGGCGCGATCAGGGGTAAACCATCACGTGATTGAAAATGAGCGCTCGAGAGTTTTTAGAAGCACCCTTGGTTGCCCTGGTAACAACGTGATCCATCATCTCCCCTTTTCGCTTTCTCGTGGGAAAAAGAAACCAAAACACAAGAGCTTTCCAAAACTAAATAAACGCTTGCTTAACCAGTAAAATTAAAAGAAGAACTCGTTAGCTGAGCAATTTAAAGCACATTGCAGAAAACGTGTTCGGCAACCAACGAATCTGTCAGATTCTGAGCTCAGATGCTCAGCAAGCTTTTCTTTATCTGACTGCTCAAAATGAACATGGCGGCGCCCACTGCGATGCGAAGTTATCAAAGAAGCTGCGAGAGCTTCGTCATGGCGATGCCCAGTGTACCCTTTCCTTCCTGGCCTTATAGAAAACTCTTATCGGGATCGAATATTATGCATGCTCAGTTGCCCATTTGATGTTAATTTGTATTTCATATAAACTAAAATTAGTAGATCCGCCGTTTCTTCTCAATATTTGAAAAGCCAGTAAAGCCATTTCTTTCTGAGATAAAAGAGCGTTCGGCAACGGTCACTCAGACGCTCAGAAAAGCGGTCAGATACCACGTGACAGTTCTCTGAGATCTGAGTCAGATCTGAGTACCGCCGAATGCGCCTAATAACTTAAGTATGAAATATAAGCCAGGGTATCGAGTCTTTCGATATGTCGAGTAAACACCACATCTATGCTTAAAGTGCGTCTCCTTACTCGCGTCTGTGCTCATAATCGAATGTGGGACCACAATCATGGCCGTGCACGCGTTTCGCAGTATCTAAAATCAAAAAACGCGTGTATTTTGTATGATGAAAAATTAAAATTATTGCATCATTCGTAATGATTATTGCATCACCCAAAACGGTTTTTTGGTTCGGAACATTATTAACTATAGAGAGGAAGGAATCTATAGACATAAATTAGCACTTAAAAGAACATGGAAATTCAACAGGCGCGTAAATTATAAATATGATGAAGACTACAAAAAGCATCAAAAGATCTAAACGTTTCAAAATAATAAATTATGAATTAAATTTTGTGTAAGAAAATACAGGGTTCTCCCCAGGCCCTTTATAACGGGCGCGCCGCCCGGCTGATTTTGGCGACCACCCGGCTGAATACACGAAAAACTGCACTACATTGCATAATATTTTATTTGTTTTTAATTTTTGTCCGCCCGGTTATTTTAGCTTACCACCCACCTGATAAAATTTTCTAGGGAGAACACTGAAATATATTTATTTTAATGGAAAAGAGTTTATTCCAATACACTAGGATTCATTAGTCTTTATTCAAAACATTGGAAGCAAAACGTTAGACCACTACAAGAATAGGTTAGGTAAGACAGCGAAGTATAGTGGAGCTATCTGTTACCACACTTTCAAGATATTTCATAACATCACTGTAGTAAAGATTTAAATAAAAATTGTTGCTGCTCAGACAACAATAATCAGGTGACATTTCAGTTGCAGCGTGCGCTTCAAGCCGGCGCCAACGTACAAAAACAATGCAAATCTTTCGTATGTTGTGTTTTGCATCATGTTTTTTGTAGAATGATGCCCAGCCTTAAAACATTATCATGTTAAAATTTGTAATTAAAATGTTGCCAATTACTGGTGAAATTGCTTGTCAACTTCTGGTACACTGACTGTCAACTTCTGGTGAACTTCATTAGTTAGGAAAGAAATTTATAACTTAATAGGTTTTAAAGATACAATAATTGTTTAGAGATTGGCACATTCTGCATTATATTTAGAATTTAATAGTATAACTAGAAAACTTTCAAAATGCAATTTGATTTATAATATTTATAGTACAAGGTCTTTATAATTAGAGTTCCATTTTGACATGGCCATAAAAAAAACTACCGGACCAAAAGCTATAATACTTGATAATATTATACAAGAGGGCATGATCTCTATGCAATAAGTTCATACCCACCAAAAAAAAAATTAGTTCAAAAGGTCACCACCAGCATGGAATGGCGCTCTATGCAACATTCGTATACGAAATTAGACACGAAGACACAGGTTAACAAGTCTTTAATCGTTACTAAAATTGGTTACATGTTGAATGTGGCCTCCACCATTTGCTGAAAGCAGGTTACACCGGATTACTGCGTTCTCAACTGTAGCTCTAGCATATCAGGAGGAATGTTGCGCACCTGTCGACGTATCGCATCTTTCAGTTCCGCCAAATTCCAGACGTTATCATCATATACAATGGCCTTGAGGTAACCCCAGAGCCAGAAGTCACAGGGATTGATATCTGGTAACCGGGGTGGCCAAGAAAGGGGGAAGTTTCGGCCTATAATCCGTTCATCTGTGAAATGTTGCTGAAGTAACTGTTTGACGCATGTACCAATATGAGGCGGAGCCCCATCCTGCATAAAAATCGTTGTGTCTAAAATGCCACGTTGCTAAAGTTCTGGTATCACAAAACTTCTTAGCATCGACGCCATGCGAGCAGCAGTCACAGTGCATGTCACGAGTCCATCTCTCGACTGCTCTTCAAAAAAATACGGTCCAATTATGACATTTGCTCTCATACCAAACCACACGGTACCTTTAGGAGAATGCAATGGAATTTGGTGGAGAACATGAGGGGGACTGGTGGCCAAATCCTGCAGTTATGGGTGTTGACATCCCCATTCAGGTAAAAATGGGCCTCGTCCGTCCACAAAATGTTCCATGGCCAATGCTCGTCCACCTCCATCCGTGCAAGGAATTCCAATGCGAAGGTTTCTCTACGAGGAAGATCGTTAGGTTCGAGTTGTTGGACAAGGTGGATTTTGTATGGGTAGTACCGCAGCACTTTACGTACGATCTTGTACACCGTACTCAGTGGTAAG
>JAHWFO010065516.1:199628-225168 GCA_023313115.1 Rhysida immarginata
TTCCCACTGCAATAGTACAGAAATTGGTCTCATCTGTTTCTCGACGGCTACAAAGCGTGATCAGAAGGACGGGAGATGCCAGACAATGGTAATTCACCCACTGTCCCTTTATTTTTGGAGTGTGTTGCAACCACCAGTTCGCAAAAAACCTAATAGGTATTACTATTAATTAAATTTTTGGCTCCGAAATGTTTAATACCTACCCTATAAACTACCTTGTTTTATAATAAAATACACTCATACGTCAGTCTATCAGTATTTCTGCTGCATCGCATGTTTTCACCCTGTCCCAACTTTTATGGAAATGAGCTTTGTACAGGGTCTTTATAATTAAAGTTCCATTTTGACTTGGCCATAAAATAAAAACTACTGGAACAAAAGCTATAATACTTGGTAATATTATACAAGAGGGCATGGGAAGTTCATACCCACCAAAAAAAAATCAGTTCAAAAGGTCACCACCAGCATGGAATGGCGCTCTATTCAATATTCCTATACGAAATTAGACACGAAGACACAGGTTAACAAGTCTTTAATCGTTACTAAAACTAATTTTAGTCATGTAACTAATTTTAGTAACGATTAAAGACTCGTTAACCTGTGTCTTCGTGTCAATTTCGTATGCGAATATTGCATAGAGCGCCATTCCATGCTGGTGGTGACCTTTTCAACTAATTTTCTTTGGTAGGTATGAACTTCCCATGCCCTCTTGTATAATATTACTAAGTATTATAGCTTTTGGTCCAGTAGTTTTTTTTTATGGCCATGTCAAAATGGAACTTTAATAATAAAGACCCTGTATATAAAATAGGACATCCACTGACTGACTCACTAAATCATCATCGCACAGCAAAATCTATTGGAGCCAGCGACTCGAAACTCGGTGGGGTCATAGGACTGATAGCGTAGGGGCATGCTAAGACGGGGATTTTCGAGATTCGGAGCCCCTGCCCCCTCCAGGGGGGCAGAAAGGAGTTGCACGTTCGGTCGCCTGGCTCCGCCCCCAATGAACGCAGATCTTGGAAATTTTGCAGGAAGGTTTCTCGTTACCGTCTCAAAAAAGCAGTTTACCCGATTATCGATAATCGAATTTTAAGAGTGCGAAAACTGGAAAAAGAATCGATTTTCGGGAGGTTTCACAAAATTTTCTGATATTTTGATGCAACTTCGCGGTGAATAAAGGTAAAGCAGCTCGAAACTTTTCGAGGATATTTCTATAAAACCAATTTCTGGGTTTTTCGATTTTCGTTTTGTGAAGGGGGGCAGGGGGGCCCAAATCCGCCTAAATCCAATGCAAAAATGCAAAGAGCATCAAAATTGCGCATGAGGATATAAAAGTCATATATAAAAAAGGAACATTCGTTGATTTTTGAAAATCTATTTTTACGGGGGCAGAAATAAAAAAAAAACCTTCCAAAATAGGCCTATTTTGACGTTCGCGCTGGCTAACCCCAGTCTGTGGAAAAATCACGTACGACTCAGATATTTGCACCAATAATAGTTATATAATTTGCAAAAAAACAATTTTTGCTTTTTTTCATATTTTACCTCTTTGCCTCTACTGCCCTCCGTAAAAATATGCGATTTTTCGCAGTTTTTCCAGTATTTCGCAAGTAAAACAAGATATAGCTTAATGAAATTTGGTACGATGAAGGCAATTAACGAGATCAACTGTGTGCTTAGATTATTCTTTGATTATCTGGATCTACTTTTCCAGTATTTTATGTTTTCCGGAATTTTACCGGATTTTTTTTTTCGATTTTCATAAATTAACATACAAACACGCATGTTGAAAACTTAGTTTTTACACTGGTTATAAAATATGGATTTTGTTCTTTGATTTAAAATTTAATTCAAGTATCTAGGACTATTTTTCAATTTATTATGAACTAGCTGATATACCCGGCGTTGTTCGGGCTCTTTTTTGATGAAAATTTGTAATTTCTAAATTTGAATATACAGAAAAAATGAAATTATTCTCCACCTTTTTTCTCCAACACTGCGTCAAACTCACTCAGCTATATACAACATTACAACACGAGCGAAGTCGAGTAGAACTACTAAAGGGCCATAATTAGAGAGGCCATCCATTGGGAGCATTATAAAAGGATTCTTTTCGATTTTTTCATGTGTTCATTTTTTCTGCATATTCCTATTCATATCTTGCAAAATTTCTTCAAAAAAGAGCCCGAGCAAGGCCGGGTATATCAGCTAGTAAGAAATAAAATAGGAAAAAAAATTCCACAGCCTGGATTCGAATCTGTAACCCCAGTACATTTTGAAAAACAATTTTATGATTATTAATAAAACTGCACTAATGGCTTCTCACAACCTATAAATAAGACCAAATAAATGTGCATAATATTACCTAAATATGGCATAAATTCATCAGAAATAACTTATATATATCCTGTTACAATTTTTTTTTACAAAATTAAAGGCAGCCTACATAAAGAGACTAGATATTTTCTTGAGATTCAGCATTTCGCTTTTTTATCTCTTGTAGATGGAGTTGAAAGTTTGAAATTCTTAGAGACCCTCTTTATAGAAATTCTACGTGTATTATTTTAACATTTGTATCCCTTTTTGATTTGATTTTATTTAATCTGTTCAATCTAATCTGTTCAGCTATATATCTTCGTTAGTTTGACTCTTTCTTTAGGGACTACATTTTCATATACTTGTCATTAACACTATTTGGGAAAAAACATGGCATCTCCTTCCTTGGCTTGTATGGACATAAAATGTTTTGTTAGAAACAATCTTTTGATACATGGTATCTCCTCTGTCTGCTAACAAAACAAACTCTTGCCATGCCTTTGAAAAACATTACATTTTGTTTCTCTTATTTCTCTTCATGTTCTAGTTTTTAAAGAAGGTTGCCTATTGCCCTCAGTTCGATGCGCTCATCGACCACATGACTGTCAGAGAACATTTATGGCTTTTCGCTCGATTAAGGGGCATCAGTGAGTCTCAAGCGTCTTTTGTCATTGATGAAGCAATTGCCAATTTTGATTTAGAACTGCATAGCCATAAAATAGTCTTAGCCTTAAGGTAAATTCTTTTTTTTTTTCTTGATTCCATTTTTTTCTCCTTACACAAAATTCAATCCTTTGTTTATTTAAATGATAGTGGTGGAAATAAAAGGAAGCTGAGTGCAGCCATAGCGCTACTCGGTAATTCACAAGTGATATTTTTAGACGAACCAACAACAGGCGTTGATCCCATAGCACGAAGGAAACTTTGGAATATTTTATTAGAAGCTAAAGCAGCTGGAAAATCCATGGTTTTAACATCCCATAGGTAAAAAAGCCTTTATAAATACAAGCAAAATATAATTTCACTCTATAATATGCATACATGCTTATTGTCCAGAATGTTTAGGTAATGTTAAATGCTTATGGGGTGACGTTCCATCAGTGAATATTTTTTAACCCCTGATAAAATGTTTATTGAAGATTATAAATAATACAGATAAGTAAGAGATTGTGCAATGGTCTATTTATTTTCGTAGCTTGGTTTGCAATATCCGAATTTGAATATAAGTATGACACATAAAAAATGCTTATAAATATTTAATTGTAAATACAGTAAATATTCCCTTTGGAAAGACGAAAGAATTCTTTAAAATTCTCCTAATGGAATTTTGTGTACAATTTGGTTTAGCCAGTAAAATTCGACATTGCATCCTTAACTTTTTAGAATATTAAAAAAAGCCCATGAGTATTGAATTATTTTTGTCTACTAGTTGTGTACAAAATGTATCGGACCTTTATTTTTCCTGCCTAAACGAGTGAACGGCGGTTTTCTCCTCTGGCGATGAGGTGTAGGTGACCTTCATCCGCATGCGTGCAGTTGGTCACGTACGCAGAGCTGAGACCAAGTGAGCTGAGTTGCTGCCTGATATCGTGAGTGTGAGTGAGTGTAGCACACGCCTGTCAGTTTTTCGAATTTCTCGAAAAGTCAAAACCATCAACAAAGAGTAGTATCTGACGGTCCTTCGTCCCCTTTATGATGCTGTACGACGGAAACGACCCGACCTTTGGGCAACAGGAACTTGTTCGCTCCATCACGACAACGCACCCGCCCATTCATCGCATCTGATTCAGAAGTTCCTGGCCAAACACAGCACTTCTTTGGTCCGTCAGCCTCCTTACTCCCTTGACGTGGCTCCAGGTGACCTTTGCCTGTTCCCCAAGCTCAAAACGCCGCTGAAAGGAACCCGATTTCAATCTTGAGAAAACATTATGTAGAAAACGACGGCGGAGCTGTCCGCCATTCCCAAACCGACCTTCCAAAGATGCTTAGAACAATGGCCAAGAAGTGCGTGCAGTCCCAAAGAGAGTACTTTGAATGGAATTAATGTTTGAATGGGAGTACTAATCCTACAGGTGAATAACTTTAGTTTTCCCGACCAAAGGTCCGATACTTTTTGTACACACCTCATATAGGGAGAAATATCAAAACATAAACACTGAATTGCATCACTTCCGGTTTGGCCATCCGCCATCTTTTGAGGGCATCGAGACCCATGACTGCCATGGCTCTGAAGTTATCCCGCTATGCACAACAGTTGGATTCCGTTTCTAAAACATGGTACATAGAGAAGCTAACTTCAGTAGATGGAAGAATGAATGATCCATACATTCAGTCAACTGATTTTGTAGACAATATATCCGTTTGACCGCCAGTAGCATACGGAAATATATATAATTATTTTTCTAGAAAACCTGACACAGTTCAGTATAAATTACTAAAACTATATTATTGATCACTTTCAGATTAAAAATATGAATTTAGTGACTGGTCAAATATCAAATTCTTTAATCTGTACAATTCAAAATTCTAATAACAAATTATGTAATTCTTAGTTATCAAATATGCAAAGAAAATCGTGTACTTACTTTTTATGAAATGTTCACTGCATACTGTGCTGTATTTCGAAGGCTTCCAATCTTTCCGATCAACTGCCTTCGTTTTCGCGTAGCTAGCCCATCGATGGGAAACGTAAAAAATTTCAGATCGCTGCCTTTTGATGCTCGGTTTGTACATCCAAACACGCAACAACTCGTTACCATCGTTATACAATAACAAGTCGGGCAAAAACGGCGCACTTCGATGAGTAGCAGTATAGGATTTCCTTCCTCTTGCCCTCAAAAAATGGCAGCTGTGTTGTGCTTGGAAATACGCAAGTGCAGTACCCATCATTCAATGCGAAGATATTTTCCCCTATATTAAAATATTTCATATATGGATTTGAGAGCTAAGAAACTCTGTTTACAGCCCCATCAACATCCCTCTTCAACTTGTAACTGCTTCAGTAGAGTTGTATTCAGTCACAGAGCGTGGAGTGTCACGTGATTCGGACAATCGAACTCATCGTGACGATGGCACACGTCGTCCGCCAGGTATTTTCTCAATTCAAGTCGTAAAGGCGCGGATTGGTTGAGAGGCCGTGACGTCTCGAGAAGGAGAGAAAGGAAGCGGGTAAACTTTAACTTCCGAAAAAAAAACGATGGAGAGATCGTGAACGAAGGCCGAAAGCAGAGTTCCCGGGAAATGGAGACGATTCTCAGAGAATGAAGGATGCAGAGCAGGCTGAGCCATGGAATGCCATAAGATCAACACAGTGCGACAACACGACGTTTGCGTCTGCAAAAATTTTGGAGGCGAAACGTGCCATGAAGAGGAGAGTATCTTTATTGCCAGCGTGCCATCAGCTACAAATGCGTTGGAGAGCCGTCGACCGACAAAAGACATGGGAGACCAGGATTCGCTCTGGAATGCGTTTGTGGGCAGTGCCAAGCCTGAGGCGAATATATTCGTATCGCCCCATACCTACAACATTCCCCAAGTCAAAATTAAGGCGAACTCTCGCATAATTTTACTTAGAACATTTTCAAAGACTTTACGTTCAATTATATCGGTCCTAATGTACAATTGATCGGACTCTGGCCTTCGGTCTGTCAGCCTACATAAGTGACAGCTTAGGCTTCTCTGCAGTGCATTAAGTGATGTTCACAGAGGGACCATTGAGATGATTTCGGACATGTGCTAATTTCTTTTGACCACCAACGGTAGAACGACGTAGGTTAAGTGACTGTCTATGTTTTATACTTGACTGCATTCTTTCCTCCGTGTTTAATATTTGTCTTCATGTTGGTTTCTTACCTAGGATGGGAATGCGTATCGAAACTGTGGACTAAATTGATAATTAAAGGTATCTACGGTTGACTATAAGATATCAAGACTTCTATACACAAGCGTATTTTACCTAAATTTATGAACTTTTACCTATTTAGCAATTCGAGCGAGCTAAGCCATTTGCTAGCGTTGTGCTGCTATTTGGGTTTGAACTTAAATTTTTCTTTTCGTATTTTCTTTAAGTTGCAAGCTTTGCATTCATTGATTGACCAATTGTACTTTTAGATAATAAACATTATTATTAATTTACCATTAATGTTCAATCCCTCTGTTAAGTTTTCCACTGCACAAATTACAAATAAATACAGTCAGTGACAAAAAATTAGCACCACCATCATTTTCACTGAAATTCTTTTAATGAAACAAAATTCCAAATGCTCTTTTGGAATGCAGACACTTAATATCTTCAGAAACAATCTAGCTTCATAAAAATAAATTGAATGTCCGCTTATAATTTAATAAAAAATTGTTTTACTCAGGTGATATTTCTGAGTGACAAAAAATTAGCATCAGCTACAAAAAAATCCTCTGAATAGTCTTAATATGTGGTGGATTTGCCTTTTTGTGAAATTACCTCAAAGATACGATTAGGCATCTTGGTAATTAATCCTTTAATCAATGAATGATCTAAATTTTCCCAAGCATCAATGATGGTACATCTCAAGTCAGAAGCATTTTTGTACTGACGATTGTTTTCATACACTTTTCGTGATAGCAACCCCCAAACATTCTCAGTGGGATTCAAATCAGGTGACATAGCTGGCTATTTCAGAGAAATGATGTTTTTTTCCTCAAACCACCGTGTTACAACATGTGCTTTGTGGATGGGATCATCATCTTGCTGAAATACTCAATCATTTCCAGCCATAATTGGTCCAAAACAAGGGAAAATGTCTTTCAGCATTGACAAATACCCTTGTGCATTGATTCGTCCACTGAGAAATTTCAAGTCACAATTCTTCTGGAAACCAATTGCTCCCCAGATCATTACAGATCCACCGCCAAGCTGTCTTCGTGAAAGAACTTGTTTTTCTTTTCGCAAATCGTGAAAATTTTATGAGAATCCATCTGGTCCGTCAAGGTTGAACTTCTTTTCATCTGTGAATATGACATTTTGCCATTCTGAAGTCCAACCCATGTATTTTCTGGCAAACTGAAGTCTGTTTTCTTGATGACGGTTAGTGAGTGGTGGCTTCCTCTTGATGTGCTGTCGCAGAAGATGTGGGCAGTTATGGATCACACGCTGAACGTTTCGCAGATTTGTGTCGAGCTGCAGTTCATCACGAATTTGTTTTGCTGTGTGACTTGAGTTGGATGCAGCTCTGAGAATCTGACGAACTGACCTTCCATTAAGGGCACGAGGTCTTCCTTGTAAACTGCATATTCCTGAGGATTTCTCAAATAGTTGGAAATAGCCTTTGGGCTTCTCTTCAAACGACGCCCAATTTCACGAATAGAGATGTTTTCTTGTTTGAAGGCATCAATTTGACCTCTTTCATACTCTGACAGCACTGAACCACGTCCCATCTTGTTGTATGTTTATTAATTAAGTTTTACACTTGTAGTAATTGCTCTTACTACATGATAAAGTAAATATATCACCCCTACTTGAGTTAAATGAGCCTAGCTTTAGGGAGAAACCATTTTTTTATAGCTGATGCTAATTTTTTGTCACTCAGAAATATCACCTGAGTAAAACAATTTTTTTTTTTTAATTATAAGTAGACATTCAATTTATTTTTATGAAGCTAGATTGTTTCTAAAGATATTAAGTGTCTGTATTCCAAAAAGCATTTGGAATTTTGTTTCATTAAAAGAATTTCAGTGAAAATGATGGTGGTGCTAATTTTATGTCACTGACTGTACATGACATGGAGTCATGTTCTGAATGTGGTTGTTCATATTGACAGTATCAGTTTTAGCAACAAGGATTGCTCTCTCACATAATTAGTTGTGATCCTTATAGTTTACTATGTTTCAGATAAACATTACTTTTAACTTTCCAAGCACAGTCCATCGTCATCTTCGTGGACCATGTAATTTACCAAATTCTTGGTCATCTCGCGAGAAGTAATTCGTGAAATTGCAACGTAAATTGGCCATGAGCAAAGATGGGATGAGGCAAATAGAGTCCGATTTCGCGGACTGTTTGGCCTCGGCTTTGTTGCATTTTCAAGGCAAACGAAAGCTGAAATGGAACTGACGTCGACGCAAGTGAAAAGGCAAACCACTTTCAATTGTAAGCAAGGGTATTTTCTTTTCCGTGCATATTGCCCATGTTGACACCATTGTTGATACCAATGACGTATATTAAAGATAGACTCCGAATTCTATTGTTGTAACTTGAAGCAAATTGGGAAGCTCCATGCCCAGAACTGTCATGGCCGAAAGTGAGTGAAGTTGATGCAAAACACATGGCTAAACACGAGAGTAGCTGATTAATAATTCTTTCACATGCCGATCACAGAGTGATAAGTTTATCTTTTCGTTTACTTTGTATTTGAAGTATTTTATTATATTTTATAAACAATTTTTCGATCATGGTTTCAATTTCAATTTCGTTTCGATTGTCTTTCAGTTACGTATTTTCATTTTAGTTACGTATTTTGATTTATTTTTGTGGAAAATGATTCCTGGACCTTGTTCTTGTCTATTTGTACAGTTGTACGCAGTTTAACTTTGAGGAATGGTTTTGAATTAATTATTCCTCGGGCCCAAAATCTTCAAAAACAAAACAGCCAGACAGCTAATTACTCCACGGCTCACTCCTGCCCAGAACTATCATGGCTCAATTTGCTTCACTTTTTGCCGCTGTTAACAATAGGATTCGGAGTCTATATTCAATATACGTCATTGGTTGATACAGACACGACGAGCCTATTGTTCTACTCGTAATGATGTGGAGAATCTAAGTACATGTCTCCCATCATCTAATTCTGTGTCGTTAACGATTTCGTGTTTTGAAAGTTGTTTTTGATTTCTACCAATCAACAGCCTGGTACTTGGGAAATATTTTTATGGCCTATTTACCTTGCATTGTTGGACATGAGATACAGATTATTCGTTCGCACATATTGCTGGAAACTCGATTTGCTCATGCATTCTAGGCTCATGAATTTAGGTTGTAATAGGATGTCAAGTGAAAAAAATTAAAAAGGAGCTGCAGAATTTTTCCTAAATTTTTTAATAATGTTTTTTTACTGAATGCTCACCGCGAAGCAGAACTGCAAGATTTAGCTGCAATATTTTGCATACTGTATGTGAGGGAAAGAATTCTTCAGAAGTCTATTTGCAAGGAGATTATGAACAATATCATCCAGCTTTTCAATAGTCTTCCTACCCTGTTGCGTCGGTGATTCTTCTCAACCTCAGAAGATAGTGGCTTTGACAAGCCCCACCACCCATTCCAGCTAAATGTACCAAGAAATGGAGGGATTATAGCAGGTTCCATTTAGGCCCTGCGAGCGCCCTGAGTCTTCTGTAAACCGTCACCCGAGTAACCATATCTTTCAGTGAATGTTAATCTCCAGCATTAATTGTGGCGTTCTTTAAGGAAAAGAGGTATGTGGCGTTCTTATAGGCCGACACTGGTTATTATCTTGTCTTGTAAATATAACTTAATAGTTATATTGCTTTCACATGTGAATAGTGGATCTTTGTTATGGCAAGTCATTCTTGGCCGTCCGTACAAGAATTGGGAGATGGGCAGGAGAGCATAAGAAAATATAAGTTGCTGGTGTAATGGAAAAAAGTAACAGAAGGAAGACAGGACTTGAAGGAAGAAGTTTGACTTTAGGTCTGGGCCTTTTCCTTGCTTCAGTGCAAGACGGATAACTGAAACGGAGAGTTTTGCACCCATGATCAGCAATTTTGACGCGCGAATTTGATCCTGGTAGATAATGGAACGTTTGTCGCCATGTTTCGGGAGCTGGATGTCTTCTCATTCTATGTCAGGTACCTTCAAGTAATTGCTTATTATAACAGTATTGTATATTTGTATTGTGTCTTTGGAATTGAGCATTTAATTTGGATCATTGATTTTCTTGAAGCAATTTTCTGTCCATCATAACACTCCATTTCAGATGGAATATATAGTTCAGCCCCCCCCCCCCCTTCAGATGGAATGAAGTAGATGAAATATATCTTTGACCTACGATTGTCTGCTTGTTGTTTTGTAGAATACCCAGCTAGGAGTTCGTTTGTGTGACAGTGATGACGTCTAGTGAGCGACTTATTTAGTTTAAATGCCCTGGGGATGTGAAACCTGTTAGGCAAGGCGCGTACTGAAGTGGTATGGTAGTGGTGTGGGAGTGGCGTGGCAGTGGCGTGGTTAAGAAGTGGTGCGTGGCGTAGGAGTGGAGTGGCGGCGAAGTAGTTTAATTGATATGTCGTTCTCAGAAGATAAAGATGTTTTGTTATTTGTGCAACTTCTTTATCTTAATAATAGGCAAAATCAACGCAAGAAAAAGCGCCCGTGGATTCAGCCTCTTTGGCAAAAGAACAAAAAATATGGAATATATAACGTATATAGACATGATTCAAATTTTGACAACAAAAAATATAAACTTTTTTACCGAATGAAGAAAGCAACATTTTGCAAATTACTTCAAAAACTACGTCCTGTCCTTCCAAAGAAAGACACAAATTTCAGAAAGGCTGTGTCTCCAGAAGAAAGACTCTTAATACACAAAATCATCGCAGAAAAAAACGTCCTTGGATTCACCCTCTTTGGCAAAAAAAATAATAAAAAAAAATGGCATATACAATGTACAGTCGGCAGCAAAAGTACTTAGCCACTTCCATTAATTTTCCAAAATTAAACATTAATTTTACCTTTAACAATTCCGGTAAAAAAGTTTTTCTTGGTGTGTATTGATTGATACGGGTATGATCATTTTGGTGCACTAGAATTGTTACTTTTTACCGGAATTGGTAAAGGGAAAATTAATGTTTAATTTTGGAAAATTAATGGAAGGTGGCTAAGTACCTTTGCTGCCGACTGTACATAGACCTGATTTAAATTTAAACGACGATAAATTCAAACGTTTTTTAATGAATGAAGAAAGTAACATTTTTCAAATTACTTGAATTCCTGTGCTTCAAAAGAAAGACACAAAATTCTCATTCGCATTCTGCCTACTCGAATGTGTACTAGCAAGTGGCAGCGAAGTGGCATGCCACTCGAAAATTAAACATGTCAGAGACGAGTGGTACCAGCTGGCGCCACGTCACTTCCACTCCACTTCCACTCCACTTCATCAGCGCCACTCCACCTTGATGTGCACGCTCGCATTTGTTTACATAGGTTTAAAAATTCCACTTGCCACTCCACTTCCACGCCACTCCCACTCCACTTGCTTACCACCTCAGTGCGCGCCTGGCCTTAGATTTGCGGGTTATAACACCCAAAAATGTATTCTTTCTCTTTATATTAATCGTATGATACTCTTCCATTTTATAGTGCCCTTAACGGATGGCGCCACCATCCTGTGCCTTTTTTTCTTTGCCCCTCTCCTTTTGTAAATAAATTTTTTAGTTCGTTAGTCACACCCAAGATTGATCGTACGTTGTCACTTTTGTCTCGCTCTATTCGATGGTTATATTCAACGTATCTGTGAGCTATTCTAACGGTGATTATCGTAAGATAGTTCCATATTAACAAAACCCTTCCCTTTTGGCGGTCAAATTAATGGAGGTAACGCTGAGATGAAAACTGTTTATTGTTCATGTCATGGGAATTTGCAAGGATATATAGTTATATAAAGTAGTGTGTAAGTAAGTTTGAGCAGTCAATGAATGTTGAGATAGCGTTCCTCCTGTTATACTAATTATGTGTAAAGTACATTATAACATGGTTAAATTACAGGTACAGGAGATATCCCGTCTGAAGAAGTCTGTGGAAAGAGTAGAAAGCATGGTAGCTTATTTGCTTAATCAAATTTAGCCTAGTAGTACGATCACAATGAAATGAGAAAAGGAAATAAGAAGAAGGGCTATAATTACACGAAGTCCAGGAGGTATGCCAAAAACTGTAACTTATTGCAGGTTTTGCACAAAAAATGGGTGCCTCTCACTAAAGGTGTATTACAGCAATGGACTAAGAATTGTAAAGGATGAATTAAATTGTATTGAGCCAAAAGGAGCTATGGCTTTCAGTGATCTATGTATGAAGCCGCAACAACTGTTAGGTGATTCTAAAACCTGATTCCGACAAAATAATTGAGTAAGAAAAATAGTCAGTTAATGAAATATGTAAAAACCCTCGTGGTATCCAATATTAAGCGTGACTACAAGTCGCTGTGTTAGGACTAACCGTACTTGTTCGGTCCCAAGGTGGCCTCCGAAGGAGATATTATGGTCCTTTCAGGGTAATCAGAATTATCTCGGAGAAAGGTGCTTTGCTGAAATGTATGAGTTTTAACGATAATCAGTATATGCACGTCAATAAAATAAAGGTTACAGAGTTCAAAAAAGGAAGCGGGATCAAATAGGATCACACAGGCTGTGATCATACTTTTCTGAGCAGTGTTTCTAGGGGCGAATGTAAATGGAATAAGAGCCTTAGCAAACAGAGTGATATACACACTAGCTATGGGCATGCCGCTCATAATGGTGGGTTCCAATCCTTCCCGTATGGTAGGATGGAATTTGCCTGATAAAATTATTAGTGTCTGATAAGTCAATGGCTCATGTAAGATTGAATTATTTTTAGACGCTGAGGCTAGAATGTAATTATTTTGGAATGTATAGGGAAATCCCGTGAATGGATGTCCCCTTACCGTGGTCAGGGGTTTGGGTGCTTCAAAGATTCTATGAGCTATGCTGGTTGCAGCACTGCTACTTCAGGATCACCCTCACCAGAAAGGTCATGGTTGAGAAATGAGACGAACAGCATCCAAACATATATTTCATGATGTCGACGAGTAAGACAATTTATACTGCATCGTTGTGGCGCAGGTTTAAAGTCACCCGCGTTCGGGGGTTAGGCAGAGGCTGCCGTTAGAAAAATAGTCGACAGTCTCCCAGCAGTTATCTCGGAACAATGCCTCCTAGAAGGCCCAACAGTGCACTCGCTATGCGCTTGGGGAAACGGTCGGGGGCAGCGCATGCCTTTACCCTGGAGGAGAAACGGGTAAGGCGACAACGGTATCGGGTGCTGTCAATCGGAACTTGGAA
The DNA here is from genome assembly GCA_023313115.1 of Rhysida immarginata. Taxonomy (NCBI): domain Eukaryota; kingdom Metazoa; phylum Arthropoda; class Chilopoda; order Scolopendromorpha; family Scolopendridae; genus Rhysida; species Rhysida immarginata. The sequence goes on from JAHWFO010065516.1 coordinate 213,009, forward strand.
CGTATTCTCCATGACAGGAAATGAATCCGCGTTAGTGGAGAAAGCCAAAAGATATCGACTGGATATCATAGGTATTACCTCTACGAAACGTCCGGGTTCTGGAACTGTGGACTTGAAGGAGGGTGGCAGCTTTTCTACTCAGGTGTCGGTGTCGACCCTAGCATGACTACCCAGGCGGAAATGGGGATACTCAAAGTCCTCGGCTGGCAGATTATGTTGCAGATTGAACCCCCTTAGGTGGAAGACTTTCTCCTGAGGCTTCAGAAAGGGAACCGTCCCTCTCTCTCTCTCTCTCTCTCTCTCTCTCTCTCTCTCTCTCTCTCTCTCTGTTCGTTGCTTATGCTCCGAATGCAGTCACAGAGTACCCACTCTTCCTATAAGTTTTGCTTATAGATGAAGTTTTAAGCTTCTATAAGAAGAGAGAGGGCAGATTCTGTCATCTGGTGGGGACTTCCATACACATGTAGGGGCTGATGACCAAACGTGGAAAGGCGTGATAGGGAGGAATGCTGACCTTGCTTTAAATGCGAATAGGAAGTGCCTGTTGGATCTCTGTTTTAACAACGGACTTTCCATCATGAACACCTTCTTCTGCACAGGGATGTCCATAAGTATAGCTGATATGTACAGGGATGCAATGGACCAGAAATCATTGATTTTGTAATCACGTCAGCTGACTTATTCCGATCAGTGTTGGATACTCGTGTAAGGAGAGGGGCAGAACTATCAGCACTTCGTTGCCTGCACTTTGCGGTTCTCTGAACCCATGCCAATCAAACGAGATACCTCGTCCATGCAGACTTGGCGCATCAAATGGGAGGCAGTGGAGGATAGAGCTGTAAGAAAGACCTTTGCAAATAACATATTTTCAAGTTTCAAAGAACTACCCGGTGATCGTGGTACTGTTGAAGAACAGTGGTAGTTGTTTACAACTTCTGTGAAAACTTCAGCTGCATTCAATGTGGTTGAAAGCGGATGAGTGTGACGCAGGGCAGTGAGAAAAGGGCTGCATGGTGGAACGGTGAAGCGCAGGAAGCTGTCAAGGCAAAGAAGCCTATAAGAAGGAAGCAAATAAGTCACCTTCGAGTCAAGTGTGGTATACTGAGTCGCGAAAAGCAGCAGCAAAGACAGTATCGGCAGATAAGGCCAAGGCCTGGGATAAGTTCGGGGAGAAGTTGGAGGCAGATTATAGTTCGGCGAACCAGATATTCTAGCAGACCGTGCGTCGCCTCCGTGGAAAGAATTCTCTTCCATCACAAACTATTAAGAGTTCATATGGGAGACTTCTGAAAACGGGGGAGAGTGTATTGTATAGGTGGAAGGAATACTTTGCATCTCTTCTTAATCCGGTGACAGCAACAACTGATGTACATGAGGTGCACTTTGGAGCAGAGAATAGTCACATTAGTATCGTCGAAACAGAACTCAGAGTGCAATTAAGTCCCTGAAGACTGGCAAAGCTGCAAGTGATGATGAAAACCGGTCTCAGATGATAAAGCCGGATGGTATCCTGTGGCTGACTCGGGTATATCAGGTTACTTGGATATCTGGCCAGGCCTCTAAGCAACGGCAGACAGGAATTGTGGGCCCTGTCTTCAAAAAGGGAGATCATATATCCTCTAAGGCAAATCTTTGAGAAATCCTGGAAGTATGCAAAAGATGTCTACACTTTCTTTGTGAACTTCGAAAAATCATTTCACATAGTTCCTCTGAAGAAGCTCTAACAAGTGTTGCAAGTGTACGGAGTTTATGGGCAATTGCTAGTTGCTATCATGTCTCTGTATGAAAGATCTGAGATGTTCGTCCGGATAAATGGCATTAAGTCAAGACTGTTCACCTTGTGTGTTGGACTCCGCCAAGGGTGCGTACTCTCGCCCTTCTTGTTCATTATTTTATGGACTGGATAGACAAGTGCAGCCGAGGCGATGAGCGTGTTTGTGTCGGCGACTGCTTGGTGGAGAGGTTGCCCTTTGCTGACGACCTTGTCCTCCTTGGATCTTCTCGCACCAATCTTTAGCATACACGAGACTGGTATTCAGCCAATGGTGAAAAGCTGGGATGAAGATTATGGTGGCTAAGACTGAGGTTGTGGTCCTTTCAAGACAGCCTGCTTAGTGCACTCTCCATGTTAAGAGAGCCACATTGAAACAGTGAAGTTCAAGAATCTCGGGATTGCATTCACGAGTGATGGGCGGTAGGATTAAGAATTGGATGCTCGGTACGGTGCAACAACCTTTGTCAGACGTGAACTGTGGCGATCCGTGATAACGAAACATGTTCTGAGAAAAAAAGCCGAGCTCTCCGTTTTTAAATCTGTCTTTGTCCCCATTCTCACCTATGTTCATGAGTCTTGGGAATGGCCCAAAGAGTGCGATCGCGAGTACAAGTCCTTGAATATTTGTCATGAGCAAATTATTTTAGCGAATTGATTATTTTGTCATGTAAATCAATTGTTTGTGGATTTATCTTTGGGTTAATAATTATTTTTAAGGAAAGGAAGGTATGTGGCGTTATTTACGGTATGTTGGTTATTATCGTATATTGTTGTACGAGAATTGCTTTCATGTGTGTGGGATCCCAGCCTTTCATTAGAACGAAATGAATTAGAATTTTATTTAACTTTGTTTCGAGACATTAAAAATAAAGTCTTTGAAAACTATTTAAATCTCAGACAGCCGCCCGATGAGCGGAAATGACATGAAATACCAATCAGGTTGACTCAAGTCCGATGAACAAATATTCCATCAGCCAAGTAAACATCAGGAGCTTTTTCACGTGATTCAGAGAAAGGGAGCAGAAGAAATAAGATGCTACTCCAAAAATCTATACATAGAAATGATCAGGTTTTTAAGGCCCGGTCTCTCTCGTTCTCTCTCTCACTCAGGAAGTTCGGCCCGATTCTTCTGATCATGAGATGATGAACAACAATCTCGCTCTCACGTAGTGGTCCAATTCAGAGGTAGTTATGTCCTCCGGTAATGCTTAGATTGATGCGTCTGTCCAAGTATTTCGGTCCATGAGAAACTGTAATTTCATCTGTTTGGTTCCATGGAAAAGTTCATGCCCGGACAAGGGTTTGATTCTGATGAGGACGTGCAATTAGCCGACGGCAAGTGGCGTTACATAAAAACGGCAAATTTTGACGCAGATTTTACACGGAATGCCAAAGTCATGGGTGCCTCGTATGCAGATTTTCATCGTAAAAGCTATATAAATATCAGTGCTAACAAGCAATCGTATGAAACATCTTGTAACGTGATTATGACTACATGACCAGAAATATCAGAGCTTGAATCGGAATGATGATTGAAGATAGACGCATGGGATATTCCATTTCTGAAGTGGTGCGGGCATTCACCATTCCTCGATCCACAGTGTCAGGGATGTACAGAGACTAACTCATTACATGCATTAACTCCCACCATGGACAGCGTAGTGGCCGACAAGGCGGCTAAATGCTCGTCTGAACAGAATGGTCCTTCGTAACAAACACGCGTAACTACGTCAATTAATAGCCCCATTCAATGAGGGGCGTAATTTGAGGTCAGTGCAGGGAAGTTTGCCACTCATGGGATATGGCAGCCGAAGACCGACAAGTGTGCCTTTACTCACAGCCTCGCTTGGGCTCGAGAACATATTCATTAGATCTTAGTTCACTTTAAACACATAGATTAGTCCGATGAGTCACGATTTAAGATAGTAGTGCTAGCTGTAAGTAGGGTTCGAGTGTGGCGCAGACCCCAGGAGATCATGGATCCAAATTGTCAGGAAATCATTGTGCAAACTAGAAGTGGCTCCATCGTTGTCTAGGGAGTGTTTCCATTGCAGATTTGGGTCCTCTACCATGATCGAATGGGACCTACCATTGACTAGGAATTGTTATAGCCAATTTCTTGATGACCATTTTCAGTCCTGTATATGGCCTTCATATATCCTAAAAACGATGGGATATTTCGGGAGGGCGAGGCGCCATTTCACCGGGCCAACATTACTTTCTATTGGTTTGAAGAGTAATCTGAACAATTCCAACGAATAACTTGGCCACCTAGATCGCCTAGGGTGACAACTTCCTCCTGCCTTGACAGATTATCCTGGTTCAGTGACTGTATGCACGTATGTGACGTCAAATACGTTGTCAAATAACAGCGTGTCCTCTTTCACCTGATAATATGCGTGTCCGAGTACTGCAATCGACAGCCATTTTCTTCATAAAACGTTTTCACCTTTTTGTGAATATTTTCCATTGTCTTGTCATCACTATGTCTCTTTGCAAGTTTTCGAGCTGCTTGGATGTTAACAGTTTCAGTTATTATGACAAATCTGGATGGGCGTGTTTATGAGTGCTCTCAACACGTGACTTTTATGTAAACCAAAGAACTTTAAGGTGTGTCCGAAGTCGGAGGTGTATTATTGAATGAATATTTCAGTTGTAATAAAATGTCCTTTCAGTTTTTTGCTCAACACCCACAGAATTTTATAAATCTTCTCTGAAAATAATGTATAGGTACATACAAAGAAAATCAATTTTTCCGAATAAGAAAGAATGAAATCAATCAATGCACTAAGAATAGATAAAATAAGGTTAAAAACACTTAAGCATTTATCTAGGAGCCTGATGATCATGTTATTTTGGCATTGATGAAATGAATAATGAAACTTGTGATAGAAGGATATATCACATGCCATATGTTGGCACAGTTCGGAAGACCAAGTAACTGCCACCAACCTTTAAGAATATTTATAACATTGATTAATTTAATTTAAATCTCCTTGGAAAAGAAAATATTTTTATATTTCTTTAATAAATAAATCTAAGTTGGTCAAGAATTGATTTCAAATTGTGCCGACAATAATAAAACACGAAAAGTTTGAATGCATAGAATAGCGATGAAAAACTTGCTAAATAAAAATAGAATTTTTTTAATAAGCCGTGCAGAATAATATTGCTAGCAGTACAACAACCCTTCCTTGTAAAAACATACGGTAGATCAACATTTCCCGCTATTATCTATCTTAGATGTACTTTTCCCGCAAATCGGAACGAGAGAGAAATGAATGACAAAGAAAAAGAATGACAAAGGAAAAAGAAATACGCAAATGGCAATTAAAATAAGAAATTAATCCTCCCGAGGAAAATATAGGAAAGTAGTGGAAGTCTGGAGATCATCTATTTTTACCCTTTTGTCTCACTTTTTAATCCCCTTCTCCAGTTGTTTAAATCGAAAAATTGATTTTCTCGAATATAGTATTCCTGCAGCCAGGTATCAATATTCCCTTAAAACACGTAATTTTTTCCCTTCCCTATATTTGAGTCCTTAGAACTTGGCCCTCTCTTGGTTACGACTCTGGAACGTGATATCCGGAATGATCCGAGTTGGTTTTATCCAAAATAACAATGATAATAACAATATTTGGTTGTTACAAAGGAAATGTTCGATTGAAATTATGTTTTATTCTATTGGTGAGGGGAAGAGCATAAGTTGCGGATTATGAAAAGTTACGAAGGCAACACTGATGTGGTGCGACGATAAGAATTGCTGCATGAAGCGAACGTCGAAGATAGAATACTATCGACTCAAAGTTAGCCATTCTACGAAATCAATAAGGACAAATATTTCTCTGAGTTTCTAAATTGGGGAATTCCGCCAAGGGCTGTAGCAACAACTCCGGAATTCCTCTCCGACGGGTTCACCCAACTAGTCACGCGTTGGCGCAATGCTTGGAAAGGAATGGGGACTATGTCGATAAGTGAATAGTGCATTACATAGAGGACAAATGTGAGTATCAGATACAAAAAGAATTTTGAAAATCGGTTAACAAATAAATAAGTTACAGCCATGGAGACCTTATTTATCAATCGCACCTCGTACGTATTTAATATGTCAATATTAGTATTTTATTTAAATAAGAATTTCTCGAAAACTAGACGTGATAAAATCAATCTGTAAACAGCTTTGGATTCAGCAAACTAAAGTCAATTAAAATCACATGACAAAGTTCTTGCTCCCGACTTTTTGTTTTTTTGCCGACCAGTGTAATAAGCGAGAGCTTATCCATCGGCCCTTTCGCGAGTGTTATTTGGGAGGTTACCGTGGCCCCCTCCCTCGGTATGATTAAAGGGTCAACCTGACGCTTTTGTTGCGTTAATGTTGTTTTGCATTAAACCTCGCGGAATGCGTTCTTCTTAACTAAGTCCCTCCATAATTTATTATCAGATCCCTTAGTTCGGTTAAAGGTTCCCGATTAGGACGTGACGTTCGTTCTTGAATCGTTTCGTTAATGATCTGAACCTCTTTGGGCTTTTGCCCTAATACTTTTTATTACCCTCGCGCCGTGCGGTCGTCCTCCTCCAATACTTTTTACTTTCGACGCTAGTTCACCTCCTTCTCGAGTTATTTTTTTTGCTAGCGAAACTTTTATTAGGCTTTAGATTATATTTTATTCTTCCAAAAAATTAACTTTTAATATTTTTTAGTTTTCCTTGGCATTTTGTCATCAGTTTATTCAACGCCTCCTAAAGATAAGGCCTGAGCGCGAAAACGTCATACATTGTTACATCATCATCCGAAGAAATAATTTAGAGCTCATTAGAGAGGTTAAGCACCACGTAAACGCGAACGTGACGCGAACGCATGTGACGTTTCCAATCTGAAATGACGTAGCTTTTTCACTGTTTTCAGTTGTTAACAATGAAAAATATACATTACTAGCTGACCCGGCGAACTTCGTACCGCCTTACAGTCAATGAATATCGTGTTAACTTTTAGCTAAACTTAATTTAGGATTATATTAATGTAATAAAATGAATACAAAAAATTGATTAAGTTCAATAGTGTATTAGGATAATATATATAAAGGAAATAAAAATTCAATAAAAATAAAAAACAAATCAAGTATTTCAATGGCGTGTCAGCAATAGCTTTATTGAAGCTATGTTTTTTGCTGCATGGGTTGCACTCGGGTTGATTCTCTTCAGTGAAGCACTTTGTGATATACGACATTTTTCGTTTTGTTATCGGGCGCAAGAACAAATAAAGCGGATGGTTTGCCGACACGTGAACATGCCACGTAAAACTGACCATGAGAAAAACATGCATTTTCTCGATTCAGACCACAAACACTCAAGGATTGACCTTGTGATTTGTTAATCGTCATGGTGAATGCAAGACGAATCGGAAATTGAATTCGTTTAAAATCAAAGAGCATATTGGTTGGGATCATCGGAATCCTCGGAATGAGAACTTCCTCACCTTTGAATTTTCCTTTGAATATCGTCCCGTGAATCTTACTGATCATCAGTTTTCTTATCACCAAACGCGTTCCATTGCATAGTTTTGGCTGGTTTAGATTTCGAAGCATGATGCCTACCGAGCCAACCTTCAGTTGTAAATTGTGCGTTGGTAAGCCAGGCACATCTAAGGAGTTTAAAAATTCAGTTGGATAGTTGGTGGCTTCGTCTTCGTTTGTTATACAGTTAATAGATTTGAATGAATGCAGAGTACCAACGATTTGATTCTGAATTACGAAGTTTAAGTCATCCACATCTTTGTTCTTAGCCGCCAAAATTGCTCGCTCACTCAACCCTTAGTTATTTTTATGGTTAGCAATGATGTTCGGGAATACTTTGTTGATGAGCTCGATTTCAAAACTTCGGAGGAAATGAAATCAATCCGCTCGATTCGTCAACGGGAACACTGCCATTACCGATATCCAGCAAATTGCTTGGAGAAATCTTCAGCAGATGGATCGTTCAGCAATGCAACTCTCATGTTTACTGCCAGCTGAAGTTTCTTCACATAGCGTCAAAGATTTGATGATTTGAGGCAAGTGTTTATTTCATCGGCAGAAGTCGATCTTGGAATGACTGGCAATGTTTGGCGTAAATCGCCAGACAGTAAAATCATTGTGCATCCAAAACATCTCCAGTCATAGCGCAGATCTTTCAAAGTTCGGTGAAGTGCTTCCAATGCGCATTTGTCCCAGATGATCGTTTAGATGCTACTAAAACTTTGGCCATTGCGGAGTGTTTCGCAATGTTACATGTCGGTTGTTCAGTAGTTTGAAGGTTTAACCTTCTTCCCCATGACGAGGTACCCGAGTGCCATTTTCGTTTTTAACATAAAAATTCTCTATCATACATTCGTATTTTTCCCGTGGTATTTTTTGACATCTCTAAGTTGGTAATCTATGCAGTTTTATGAAAAAATAATTTTAAAAAAAGTTTGTGTAATTTCAAAACAAATTTTGAAAATCTTTTACACTTTACATCCATGATAAGGGCACCCGGGTACCCCTACAACTATTACTCAAGAAAACGATATAAAAAACGATATAAAAATGATAAATCACACTTTAAACGAATTTTAATTACAAAAACGATTATAAGATAATTACAATATCAATCAGTAAAAACATCAGTTCAAAAGCTTACACATTTGCAGAACAAGCATAACATTTTGTGATTGGAACAAGATTTTACACTGGGCGATGACAATTGGAACAAGATTTTCATGTTTTTCTACGTTTTTTGGTGGATTTGCAAACATAACAACTTCCAGTTACTATAAGGCGACCTGAGGAATCTCTGCGTTGTTCTTCATCACCTGCAGAAATACAACTTGCAATAGGCCCTCCCAGCATGCATTCTATTCCTGATTTCGTGTTGAAATGCTGACAAGCTCGTGGGTTTCTGGACCGAGTTTCAATCGCTGGCATTGCCAGTTGTTTACCTAAATCTTTCAAAAACGCACGCCGGCTCTTATTTTTCTTGGATTCTAACTGATTGTTTTCCATGTAAATGATATAAGCCGCTAGGCAAGCTAAATCAATCATATTGTAAAACATTGCAACAGGCCACCTTCTAGTCTTCCTCTTGGAAGTGTAGTGCGATACCATTTTATCCATATTGTCAACACCACCTTTAACCCGGTTGTAATACAGAATGATTTCGGCTTTTTCTTTGGTCCACTTACATCTTTTGTGTAATGCATGGTTGACAACAATATGACTGACTTGTTAGCTTTTGGCACATACGCCATTGTAACTTTGTCATTGCTAAATGCAAAAAGAGAAGACAGTGGTTCTCTCGATTTGTTGGCGAGCATTTGTGGTGGTATGTAAGGCTTATTTTTTTTCAATGTCCCAACCATTGACAAACCCCATGAAAGTAGGAATCGTGCCAGAGGAAGCGTTGTAAAAAAGTTATCCATCACAACATTCCGACCACTTTTCTTGAATTGGCAGCACAGGTCTTTTACTACTCTTTCGCCCTGATTTTTTCACGACCTTCAGCTGATTTCCCGGTGTATATTTGCCCAGTGAGTGGATAAGAATTTACAGCATCACACACCCACCATATTTTGATACCGTATTTTGCCGGTTTTGACTGCATGTACTGGGTAAATCTTGTTCTACCCCTAAATGGAAATAGCTGTTCATCGACAGTAAGGCATTCGGAAGGCACATAATGAGCTCTGAGATTCATATTCATCAAGAGCCATATCTCTGAAATTGCTGCTGCGTTGTCATTTTTCAACCTATCTTGCCTTGTTGTAACATTATCAAAACGAAGAAACCTAGTTATTTCCCAAAATCTATTCACTGACATAGATGCACGATATAACGGATTAGCATCACTCTTCCACAGTTCTCTGATGTCTTCTGAGCAAGAATGGTGAACCCCTGCTGTAATGAGAATCCCAAGATAACTATCGAATTCTTCGTCTTTCAACTCCTTCCAAACTTTGGGAGGGCTGTTTGGATTTTCTGCATTCCACTGAGAATATACAGATTTGGCTTTCCTGTTTGTTTCCCTGATTATGACATTGCACATAATGTTATCAAAAATGCACTTGAAGGTTTCAAGAACTGAAAGGGATTCAGTTTTTTTTACAGGTCCTGATTTTTGGCGTAAAATGTTTTGCTGTGGTATTTGAGTACTGTCAGGACTTGTCAGATTCCATGCAGTTCCATCTTTGCCATACAGCATCTGCTGATCGGGAACACTTTCTTCATTCTCGACTTCACTGGAACTTTCAGAACAGTCATCTACTTCTATTTGGGCATTATGATTAGCATTGACGTCTTCTATATCAGATTCTTCATCTTGAAGAGCTTGATTGTGTTTTGGTCGAACGCTGAGATCATCAGGAATGTTGGAACAATACAACTCATTATCACTTTCTGAATCATCAATGAAATTATCCAGATATGATTGTTGTTGCTCGAAACTCATTCTACAACAAGATGAATTAGGCATTATAGTATGTGCATATTAGTCAAAACTCCTTGAATTCAAAAGTGTAGGCATATTAGTAAGTGCATCATCTTACGGACTGAATTCTTCCAATGAGAATACTTGATCGCGTTTTGCCATTTTTATGTTGGTCTTGTGCGAGTATAAAACTAGCAAGTTCAAGTATAGAAAGCGTCCAGTGAATACCAGAAAATAAAACTAACACAAAAATTAAAACTGAAAGTTTTCAGAAAAACAAAACTGAAAGTTTTCAGAAAAAATAAAACTGAAAGTTTTTACTAAAATAAAAAAATTATGATTTTTGCTATTGATTTCATATTGATATCAATAACAACACATGTAGGTAAGTTATAAAAAATAATGTATGTTCATAATTCCCATGTAAGTCAGTGATGAAGGACTTGGGTACCCGGGTACCTCGTCATTGATTTACTTAAAATTGCTCACCCATGGAGAAGAAGGTTAACGGCAATTTTAACGTTGAATGAGCCGTATGGCATCCTTCTAACAATGTGGCCGCTATTCCAGAAGAAGCAACTGCTACCGCAATGTTGGATCTCGCACGAACAGTGGACAAAATCAATGTCATGAGGAATGTCTTCCCAGTTCTACCATCTTCCGCAATTGACAGCTCTTGTCACAACAATAATTACAAATAAGCTATGAGCGTGCGTGACAAAGAAAAAAAAAGAAAAGAAATAAGAGAAGAAAATCGTCCTATTGTTTACATCGATGAAACATGGATCGACTCAAATTTGGCTGTTTGACCTCCACTACTGAATAGATTCATCTGCAATTGCAGCGACACCAACAAATACATTTAGCAATTTAGCGGGCTTCTCGTGGCGTGCGGACAGTATATAGTGCAACACCAGTTAATGTGTTAACAAACTATCAACCCCCCCTTTCTCCCCTTTTCCGTGAATTTTTCCGATATTTTAATAGTTATTCTGCTATTCGGGGCGCAGACGAATTCAACAAATCAGAGAACATTAAAATCGGACCAGCCGTTTTTGAGTTATAAATGGTGTAACTAACCCGACTTTGTTTTATGTATATAGATTTCAGATTGGAAATGTCACACGCGTTCGCGTCACGTTCACGTTTACGTGGTGATTAACCTCTCTATTATTGGTAGAAATGCGATTAAACATATCTTCGGATGATGATGAAACAATGTATGACGTTTTCGCGCTTAGGCCTTAACTTTAGGAAGCGTTGGTTTATCGCGGTTTAATCTTTTTTAATTGTTTCAGCTCTTGCAGACGTTTTGTTACAATGTCTTTCATTTCCTAATTTTAGGATCGCGTGCGAGTCTGGTGTCGGCCTCCAACTCGGTCAGTTCTTGGGAGTCGGAAGGTCGAGTAGCTAAGGGATATATAGGAATTTTGTTTCGTCTCGCATACAAGTAGGCTTATAGGAATTTTGTTTTCTTCACAGAACGCTGTGAGCGCTGATATCGCCGCTGTAGCTCGCTGATTGGCTCTTTAATTTCCATGGAAACATGAAGCAATCATTAAATGCACGAGAAATGCTTTAATACGTGGAATAAAAGGGTTAAAACAATTAACCCTTTTGTTAGGGTTAAAAGAACAATTAACCCTTTTGTTAGCGTTAAAAGGAGCTAGGAACCATAAAACTGTTTGTAATTTTAAAAATGCTTTACGTTTTGTTTTATTTTATTAACTTTTTTTTAATGATTTTTCGATTGAAAAATGGAAGGAAAAATTCTGCGACCTGGATTCGAACCAGGAACCCAGACTATCATGGCCGACGCCTCTACCAATTGGGCTATCGCAGACACCCGGACAGCCAACCTGTCTCAAGGTGTCTTAAAGACAACCAAGTTGAAAGCCCAATGATAGTCGAGGTTCCTGGTTCGAATCCAGGTCGCAGAATTTTTCC
>JAHWFO010065516.1:227308-245837 GCA_023313115.1 Rhysida immarginata
CCCCCCCCCCCGAAAAAAATTACTGGGTATGGCTCAGTCCCTACTATTATAGAAATCCCTATTGTTTTGCCTGGCTCAAGCGTAACGTACGGACGAACGAACGAACGTACGGATGAAACACAAGCACAATTATAATATAGATTGTTATTAACTTTTTTTATTATTATTAAAAGTAAATAAAGAACGGTCTGTGAGGCTTTTTACACGCCAAACCTCAGATGTTTAAATTATTGATGAAAATAGGAAAGAAAATTTTTTTATGTGTTATGACATAAGCTCGTTTTCTGTTAATTAATATATGGAATGCAAAAGCGTATTCTTTCTTGAATATGAGAGAACAAAATGCCATTTTCAATACATTTCAATTCAGTAAAAACCGGCAATTTTTTGTAATACACGTTAAGAAAATTATGGCATAACTGCTTGGTGCTAAGGACATCACGGCTGGATTGGCTTCCTGCAGTAAACACACAAAGAAATAAAAACAGATTACCGTAGATATCAGCAAAATTAGCAAATAAAATTTATCGAACGCAAACAACGTGCACGAAAATGAAAGCGGTAGAGATTGTGGTCATGAACGTGTCAGGCGTGAGCATTTGGCAACTCATTGTTCTGTGAAAAACGGACACAACAATGGACACCATTTCACATTTCACCTCTTGAGTGGCAATATCAGCGCTCGCAGTGTTCTGTGAAGATAACAAATATTCCTACCAACTGCTGCCATAGAAGACGATGCCCTTACTATAAGCCTCGAGATCGTAGATTCTAGTGACCTCTAGTGGCATGTTTGTAAAAAATGATAGGGATAAACATATACAGGTTATCGTGCCGGCCAGGTGGCCGAGAGGGCTAGGGCGTAGGCTTTCTAGACTTCGAGTCCGCCTGGCTGTGAGTTCGAATCCCGCCGTGGGCATGGATGTTTGTGTTTGTCCTGGGCTGCGTACAGATATAACTTGTGTAAAAGGCGCAAAATGACGCCAAAAATTTCCAGAACTCCCTCTAGAACAGGTTATCGTATAGTGATCTCTTCTAATCAGGTATGGAAAAAAAAGATGACTTAGTTTCGAATCTGCAACCCGAAACATTGAATCATGATGCAACATTTTAGATGCAACAAATATATAAATTATTTTATATAGTATATAAACCTTTCATTTATTTATCAATGGACGAGTCTACAGAATCATGTACATCGGTAATACTGAATAAGGGCTTAGAATAACTGAAGTATGAAATATAAGCACGAGTATCGAGTCTCTCGATATGTCGAGTAAGCATAGTGTCTATACTGAAGGTTCCTCTCCTTACTCGCGTCTGTGGTCACAATTGAATACGGGACAACAAACACGGCACTGGCAAGCTTTTTGCAGTATCTAAAATCTTAAAAAGAGTGTATTTTGTATGACGAAAAATTAAAATTATTCACCCGTAACGCTCTTTTTAGTCGAAAAGTTATTTTTAACTATAGAGAGGAAGGAATTTGTAGAAATAAATTAAGCACTTCAAAGTACATAGAAATTATGTAAGCAGGGCGTAAATTATAGATAAGTTGAAGACTTCAAAAATCACCAAAAGATCTAAATGTTTCAAAATAATAAATTATGAATTAAATTGTGAAATATAAAATATATTTATTGTAATGGAAATGAGTTTATTCCAATACACTAGGATTCATTAGTCTTCATTCAAAACGCTGAAAACAGAACACTTATAAGGTCCTGGAAGAAAGTATAAGGTCGGTTGAAAAAATAATGCTGTGTCGAAACCGTTTAGTTTTACGATCTGTTCTTTCGGAATATTGTTCAACAACACGTAAAGAATATTTATAAACAATAAAGAGTCCATAGTAAAGATAAAAAATAAAATTATAGTAATAAATGTGATATTTCAGCAATTCTGGTTGGACGAAAGTATAAGGTCGCTTCCTATTTCCCCTAAATTTAATGAGACAGCCGACCACTGACTCATAATTATACAAATACATGCTAAATAGGTGTTCTTGAATTAGATGAAGTAAAATTATTGACACATTTTCCTTGTATCTTGTGACTTTCACAATGCCGAAAGGAGAGCATCTTTTTGAGTTTGAAAAAGGTCAAATTGTGGCATTCAAGCAGTCTGGCCTAACTGAATCCAAAATAGCTGCAAAAATTGGAAGATCAAAAACCGTTGTAAATAATTTCTTAAAAGATCAAGACAATTATGGCGTCAAGACAAGATCAGGGAGACCACCAGCAATGACTCGCCGAGAGAAACTGAGGGCCTTGCGATTAGCCCGCACCAAACATCATTCCTCGGCTGTTATTAAAGAATAGTTGAACTTAAAATGCACAAGTAGAACTGTGAGACGTGTACTCTCGTCGGATCCTCATCTGTCGTTCTCCAAGATGATGGCAAGACCACCACTGACACAAGCTCACAAAGATGCAAGACTTGCCTTTGCCAAGAAATGTGTATTCTTTGGGGAAAAATGGGAAAATGTCATCTTCTCTGACGAGAAAAAATTTAACCTAGACGGGCCTGATGGTTTCACTCGATACTGGCATGATATCCGTGGGAATCAAGAATATTTTTCCAAGAGGCAAGCTGGTGGGGGTTCGGTGATGGTGTGGGGTGGATTTGCGCGGGGTGGGAAAACTCCTATTGTGTTCATAAACACAAGGATAAATTCCTTAAAGTACCAGGACATGCTGGCAGACAATTTACTACGCAATCCCCTCTCATCACTTCAGGCGACTGGATTTTTCAGCAGGATAACGCACCGATCCACAGCTCAGCATCTACAAAAGAATGGTTTTCAGCCAACCAAGTAACTGTATTAGACTGGCCAAGCCGTAGCCCCGATTTGAACCCAGTTGAGAACTTATAGGGTATCTTGGTGCGTACCGTGTACCAAAATCGTCGCCAATACAACACCAAGGAAGCACTTGTTGCAGAAGTGAAAAAGACATGGGGAGAAATGCTTCCTGAAGTATTAAAACAACTCACAGACTCCATGACTAACCGAATGATTAAGGTTATTGAAAAAAAGGACGATTTCATTGGCTATTAAAACAAAAAACATCCCGACCTTAAACTTATTTCCAGGCAAAATACCTGAAATATGACGTTTTCTGTTATAATCTTATTATTTTTGTTTACAATGGATTCATTTTACATATAATTGTTTATTTTATGTTATTGAACAATATTCTGAAATAACAGATCTTAGAAATAAACGGTTTAGACACAGCATTGTTTTTTCAAGCGACCTTATACTTTCTTCCAGGACCTTAATAGCTGAAAACGCTGATATATTACACGCCATATCTTAGCACTGACAGTTTCCAAAGGTAACATATAACACGATTTAAACATGTAGTACTAAACAATTCCGACTGTCATTATTTATATTCACTCATAACACGTTGTTACGAGTTGTTTGATATACAACATGCCATATCTTAGCATTAAAAGTTCAGACAGTAACAATGGTATCAAATGGTACCATTAGAACACGTGCTACTAAACGAACTGTCAGGATCATTATTTACTCGTTATATTCACTCACGACACGTTGTTACGGGTTGTTTGATATATTACATGCCATATCTTAGCATTAAATGTTCAAGCAGTACCATATGGTATTATATGGTATCGTTAGGGCACGTTCTACTTAACCAATTCCCACTATCATTATTTACTGGTTATATTCACTCATGACACATTGTTTCGATTGTTTGATATATTACATGCCATATCTTAGCATTGAAGATTCCAACAGTACATATGGTACAATATGGTACCATTAGGGCACGTGCTACTAAACCAATTCCCACTATCATTATTTACTCGTTATATTCCCTCGTGATACGTTGTTATGAGTTGTTTGATATATTATATGCCATAACTTAGCATTGAAAGTTTCAACTGTACCATTTGGTACCATTAAAACACGTACTACTAAACAATTCATACTATCGTTATTTATGCGTTATATGCATTCATGAGAATTACACGTGCACGTGCCACTAGACCAATATCTGCTATCACTATTTTTTTTATATATTCGTTCATGAGACGTCGTGACGATTTGTATGATATATTACATGCCATATCTGGTTATAGGAAATTGTTAAGGGGGTATCATAATGGTACCATTAGAGCACGTATCTATTCCGGCTATCTCACGTTCGTACTTGTTCCTGCTCTGTTCCATAGTAATGGATTGGTGAAAACAGAATGTAAAAAAGTTAATTCGTTTTCAAGTTGTCGTAATAAATAATAAGCTCCGTACGAATAATAAAATTCTTTTGATTTAGAGACATTTCTGCCCTTTCAATAATCGTCATTCACGTGCATCCTCCACGCTCACCATCTCATTAACGTTTAGGGCACGCGCAGATCCGAACCGATGTGCTCAGTACGCCGGGTACCTCTGGTTGTGTGCTAATAAAAATTATTGCTCAGAACACAATGGTCACGTGTCTTTTAAGTTCCGGCGTGTGCTTCAACAATGGCTAAGGTCAAAAACTCTCACCGGTGAGAAGAGTTAGCGCTTGGTCGGTCAGAAAACCCGGTGAGAAAACAGTGACGTCATTTTAACGCGGTCAGAAACGCGAGTTAGTGCTGCTATGCCTAACCGGTTAGTCTAATCGTCCTCACCGAGAAAAAGACGGTTAGCTCAGTGAGAAATTACGTCATCATTGTCTCACCGGTGAGGGTTTTTGACCACAGCCAATGGTTAAACGTGCATCAATAATGGAAAACTGTTTCCGTAACACTTTTTGGTGTCGGTTTTCGCATCACGTTTTTTGTAGATAGATGTCCAGCCTTAAAACATTATCATGTTAAAAATAAGAGAGTTAGAAGGACCATTTTTGCGTTTATGGATGCAGCAGCACGTAAGGAAAAGATTCGGATGCATCATTTTATTCATTTCTAAACGAGAAATGGCATCAAGACAGAAGAAAGAAGTGGATCCAAGCTGTAAAACGAGAGAAGAAAATATTTTTAGTCCTAAATTTTATATTACTGAATATTTAATTAAATTGCTATTTTAATGTATGATTTCATTTCATTTCATTTCATGGTCCCACAGACTAGATACCAACACAATACTCGAAAATCTGCTCCATACATTTCGTTGGCAACAAGAAAAGTGACAACCCAAATGATTCATCATAATTGCCCACAATATTTATCCATTAAAAAAACAAAAGAACTCTCACTTCTAGCTGAACAATGTCACGCCTTGTAAAACGAACCAAGCGAAGAAAAACCGACAGGAAGATACATGGTGGAAAATGAGTTTTCCCATGATCTCTTTATTGGGACCGATAGGTACTTATGTTTTCACAATGTGCGTCCGTCTGTCCGTCTGTCTGTTGGTGCTCTAGCCTTCGAACGCTTCCGTATTTTCGACTTCCGTTTTCGCAATTCGGCAACTTAGGGAAATCGGAAGACTGAGTTCATTGATGGAAAAAATCGGTGAACTACTTCCGGTTCAAAAGGTCAAAATTAATATAGGGGACCACGTTTTTCACTATACAATTCCATGTATAAATGGCCTGTGCATTGCCAAATGCTGTTCTCCCTTTAAGATTCTATAGCTAAAGCAGAGAAAAGGCGTGATCGTCTTCCTTCACGGTCAATATCAGTCAGAACTGGTTCAAGGGTATGTGGTTAGGTGGTACAATTATGGTCCACTGGAAACTTTCAATGCTAAGATATAGCATGTATTATATCAAACAGCTTGAAATAACATGTCATGATTGAATATTAAAGTAAAATTAAAGAGAGTAGAAATAGGTTCAATAGGGGAAAATATCTTCGCATTGAATGATGGGTACAGCTGCCATTTTTTGAGGGCAAGAGGAAGGCAATCCTATACTGCTACTCATCGAAGTGCGCCGTTTTTGCCCGACTTGTTATTGTATAACGATGGTAACGAGTTGTTGCGTGTTTGGATGTATTGTATAACAATGGGATAAGTTCAGAGCCATGGCAGCCATGGGTCTCGATGCCCTCAAAAGATGGCGGATATTCGATGTGTATGTTTTGATATTTCTCCCTATGGTATGTGGAGAAATAAACGGCGCAATTTGTGAACTGTTCACGGTCCGCTGTAGTGAGGGTGTACAAAGAGTGGACAGCAGGGACAGAAATCGCGTCCCAACGCCATCACTGTAAAAGTTCACGAGCCATCGACCGACGGGGTGAGCGCCGCCTATGACGAATCGTAAAAGTTGACAGGAGAGCCACAGTCCATCAACTGACCACCAGATTCAACAGTGGTGCCAACAGACGTGTATCCGACATTACCGTTGAACACACCGTGCTACGGATGGGCCTGAACAGGTCGACGCATGGTTGCTGCACCCATGTTGACCAGGGGTCATCGTCAACGACGCCTAGACTTTGCACGTGAACACCGCCATTGGACCACAGACGAGTGGGCTAAGGTCTCCTTCTCCGACTAGTCAAGGTTTATGCTCCATAAGATTGACGAGCGATGGCGAGTGCATCGTGAACGTCATGAAATGAGACTGTAGGAGGCTATTGTGAGCCGGAAACAAGCTGGTGGGGTTAGTGCGCTTGTGTGGGAGATCTTCTGTTGGAAGCAGTTAGGTCCACTGATTCGTCTAGAGGGCCATTTGAATGCCTGTGGTTATCTGTCAATCGTAATGGACCAGGTGCACCCGTACATGCTCACGATGTTTCCCCAATGTGATGGAGTGTTCCAGCAGGACAATGCACCCTGCCACAAGGCACGTCGCCATCTGGATTGGTTCGAAGTATACTCTAGTGACTTTCAAGTGCTCCCTTGGCCCGCTAATTCGCCGGACATCAATCCAATCGAACATCTGTGGGAGTACCTTGATCGCCATGTACGGCAGCTGGACCCTACACCTATGATTCTCGAAGCTCTGTGGACAGCGCTTCAAGCGGAATGGACTGCCATACCACGCACTTCTTGCGTCCTTGCCACGACGCCTAGCAGCAATTACAGCGGCGAAGGTTGGCTACTCCCATTACTAAGCGGGTGATCACAATTCAGTGATATGACAGTGTATAACCTACTATGGTTCTTGCTTCTGTAAGCAAAAATAAAAATAGTTGTACAAATGAATATTGGCAAAATATTCAAACAAAAAAAAAAAGATCAAATTTGAAGAAAATTATACATATCTCAATTGTCATGTTATAAGCACAGAATTTACTCTGGTATATCGTAAACATTTTTTCAAGTACCTAAGACTCGGGTCGGCATTTCTCTTCTCTTTGACACTAAACACATGTTCCCTCTCTAATAAGTCTAGGCCTTTATCGGAAGTATAATTTTTAAAGTAATTGTTGAACGGATATTTATAAGAGAAAATGTTTCCAATTGGGAGTTCTACCAGTTAACGTTCGTTGTCGAGTTGCGAGTAAGCTATTTCCGGATGTTCACGAAGTTCTTGACGCACCCCCAGTGCTCATCGCCAGATTAGTGGTCATCTGTGGTAACCGTGGTTATAGAACTCCAACTATTGACATAGTAGTGTAATCAAACATTTTAAAATCTGCATGGTTTTTTTTATTCTTTTGTGGAGAATAATTTTTTTTTCCGATTGGACTTATTGCTTTCATTTCCATTCAATTAATTTCAAATACTGGGAAAGGGGAGTAGTTTGTTAATTCAGTTTCACAGGTGGGGGATTTTTTTTTAATTCTGTACGGTCTCAGACCCTAATTAATGCAGTCGACACCAGTTTTAATCAGAGTCTGGTCCGTCCTTCCGTTTGTGAAATAAAACGGGTAGCCGAGGTTCGTTTTGGTTCGACCCGGTCGTGAAAGTTCACCGGGGTTTATAGTGAAGTTAAAAGAAAAAGGTTTGGAGTAACCATGGAAACAAAGTTTTAAATATAAACACACTCATTTATTCTATGATATAAACATAATACATAGTTAATAAAATGATAAAATCTCAGAAATGAATTTAATCAGAATGACTTTTAACTTACTACACTCTTTTTATAATAAATTCTTCATTGTAAAAAATAAAGCAGCAATTGAAATCTACTTTTATCCACTCCAGTTAAAGATTAACTTTTTACATTATTCTATTTATCAAAGGTTCTTTAGAAATCTTTTATTATTTTACAAATTAATTGTCATCTCATGCACTGGATACATAATTTCAAGCGTAATTAACTAATAAATTATTCACTTCTTAAATGAAAGTTAAATAGAAAAGATTTCTCACAATTTACTATATTTACAAATCATTATGTTCTGTGACCTCTGTGATATAAAAAGAATGAGAAAGGATGTGCATCATTACCCTTTCTTCTCGGTGACTCCGTCGTCGCTCGTCGCTCGCTGCGGTGAGCGGCGGGGGGTGGCTTGATTTCTTCTCTCGTCGGGCTCCGCGAAAGTGTTTTTAACTAACATTGGCTTAAGTTATAACAATAATCATAATAATAGTTATTTTTTATTTGTTCTTGGTAGGGAATAATAAACTGTTTCTATCTAAAGGTAGATTTTTTAGTGAAAGTGTTTCACTCTAAAACAACACACGACTTTTTTCATGGTTTGTCTCTTCTTCTCCCATTCTATTCGACAAAACCTCTACACATCTCACAATCAACTGTTTCTTCTGGAGTTCTCGGCATCAACTGCTTCTTCTCAACATCTCGATCAAAACTGATTTTTCAGTCTCTCTAAAAATTGTAAAGAGACGCCGCTCACTGACGATAGAATAATCATCGTTGATTGGTCAAACAATTTAATAGGTGCTCAAAAATTGAAAGATACGGCACAGAGCTCGCTATCGAGGAGGAGGGGGGGGGGTGTTTCAAGGTGAAAAAACGATCTCGACTCCACTCGACAGAGCTAACTGTAAATTAATGCCGTTGTCAAACAATTCTGAAAATAAAATACCTCAACTTTATGAGCGTATTGTTTAACAATTCCAACGGTTTCAATTATAAACCATTTTTATAACAAAAGTTATAAAATCATCTCCAAACTGTTAATAATCTTTATCAAGAATTATGATTGTTCTTAAAAATCTTAGAACAACATAAACAGAGGGGGCGGGTCGCCACAATTCTATACTTAACTTTTGAACACCGTTATTCTTAATTTGTCTGATTAAATAAGGGGGACTTGACAGTGTCTTTTTTTTACTTTAAGGGGATTTTTTGCTTTACCTCAGTTGGCTGAACGTGCTGATTCATTTTAGCACGTTGCAATCTACAAATGCAATCGGCCATTAATTTTGCACCAACCTAATAAAATTTTAATCTATTCATTGAAAGAAGAACACTTAAGTGGGACTCGAACTCGAAATGTTCGGTTTCACAGGCAAACCATTTAACCGTTACGGCACTACTTGAGTTCTACTTAACGTCACTATTTACGTACCGGGTGGTTATTATAAACTTTCCCTATAAACGGCATCCTACAGCGCAAACGGGTGAACGAAATGCAACGAAATTTGTATATGGGCTCACGGAATTTCAAAAAAAAAAATTTTAGTTCCAAAATGTCCACCAGAGGGCGCCTTTTGGGGAAAAAATGAAATTTAACACAATAAACGACCAAAACGGAATACAGAAACAATATTAACATTTATTGACTAGTTTTTGATCACCTTGTCATCGAACCACATTAAGTAAAGTAAGGGAGAAACAAAAACAGTTCAGTTTGCAGAAACAAGAACAGATTAGGACGAAATTGCACAAGAGGAGCAGTTGTTAATTGTGTCCAGGACTATGTAGGGAAAGTTGCTCCACGTGACCAGCCTCATTCATCTGCAAAATTTCAAGTCGATGGACAGTGTGTTCAACAGCAGATCGTAACTGATCAGTGTGAAGCTTCGCACATGAAGCGTTATGGAGTTCTTTAAGTCATTCAACGTCGCAACACATCCACGATAGATCAGACTCTTTAAATAGCCCCATAACCAGAAATCACACGGAGTTAGAACCGGCGAACGTGGTGGCCATGGATTTGGAAAGGAGCGACTAAGAACACGTTCCTCTGTGAAGTGTTGGAGCAATAGCGCCTTCACGGACCCATGGATATGTGGGGGTGCACCATCCTGCATGAAAATGGTCGATGTAAGGACCCGCCTTTGCTATAGTTGCGACACAACAAACGTCTGCAGCATGTCATGGCCCCTTTACCGACAGCCCGTAACGGAACATGTGACAGGCCAACGTTCACCGATTTCCTCAAAGAAGAATGGCCCAAGGATGAATTTCGCCATGAGCCCACACAAGACAGTGACCTTTGGAGAGTGTAGGGGAATTTCAGTGTGGATCCGCGAATTTTCCTTAGCCCAAATGCGGCAATTCTGTGTGTTGACTGGACCATTCAGGTAGAAATGAGCCTCGTCGCTCCACAGAATATTCCAAGGCCATGACAGATCAACAGTCATTCTGTTGAGAAAATTGACTGCGAATGAGAGACGTTGTGGCTTGTTCCTATCAAGCAGCTCCTGGGTATGGGGAATCTTGTATGGGAAGTAGTGCATTATGTTTCTGAGTACTTTTCGGACGGTGCTGTAAGAATAGCCTGTCTGTCGAGAAACTGCACGCCCGCTACTGCCCCCAAACTCTGATTCTGTAACTGTGCGTCAACAGCTGTCTTGACGGCATCAACAAGTACCTGTGTGACACGTTTATGGCCTCTTTCAGGTTGAACTCCTAATTTCCCCGTCTCTTCAAATCTCTTAATTAGACATTGGATACCTTTAGTAGACATTGGTCCACGCCGTAGGTTCTTTCTACGACTAAATTCACGTTCTGCAGCAGAAGCATTCCCCTTGTTTTCGTAAAACAGCTTCACCAATAACGTACGTTCAACTAAAGAGACCGTCATTAGTACAGCCGGAAACATCGACTTGAACATGACAACTTCTGCAAACGTTTTATACTCTAAACTGTTTTGCATAAAGCTTCCTCTTCTTCCCAAGCATGCAAATCTCGACATTTTTCTGCTACAACTGACAGCTTTTCCCGGTTTTGCAATTTATTAATCATAATTCTTGTTCTGGATTGTTAATATTGTTTCTGTGTTCCGTTTTGGTCGCTTATTGTGTTAAATTTCATGGTTTTCCCGAAAAGGTGCCCTTTGATGGACATTTTGGAACTAAAAAGCGCATCTCGTGTATAGCCCATATACAAAATTTCGTTGCATTCCGTTCTCCTGTTTGTGCTGTAAGATGCCGTTTATAGGGGAAGTTTAATTATAACCACCCGGTATATAAGCGGCGTCCTGTCTTTTAGCCTCGATTTTTTTTTTGAAAAATGAAGGCATAATGTCCTACATCTTTTTCCACAGGTTATTTTTAGATGACTCCCAACATGTAACACCTATCGAAATCGATAGGAAGGTTATAGCTTCCCCTTATACTCTTATGATCACAAGTATTGGTACCCTTATAATCAAACACATAAAAGCCAGGATAATTTTTATTTTAAAATAAATCAAAAACTAAAGCTGACACAGTATTTCTTGTGTTATAAAGAACATCTCATGAAGAAGTTAGGTTATTCTCATATACAGGGTGTAAATGGACGACGTTTCTAAAATTTAAGGATATGTAGAGGATGAAACTCTGAGCAAAGAAGTCTAGTCGCGTTTTTCGATCTGTGGCTCCGTTAAAAAGTTATAGCGCTTTAAAGTTCGGTATCGGTAAGGAATATCGGTATCGGCCAGGGTGATTCTAAAAGGTCGTGCCCAAATCAAAAGGCAGGTAGAGGGTGAAATTCTGAGCAAAAATGTCTAGTCGCGTTTTTCGATCTGAGGCTCCGTTAAAACGTTATAGCGCTTTAAAGTTTCTTGACGTCACTTGCGGAAATCTATCTTAGTACAGACGCTGAACAATTTTTAACTTAGCGCTATAACTTTTTAACGGAGCCTCAGATCGAAAAACGCGACTAGACTTTTTTGCTCAGAGTTTCATCCTCTACTTATCCTTGAATTTGTGAAACGTCGTCCATTTACACCCTGTAGCAATAATCAGAAAAAAAAATAAAACACAAAATTGCTGCTGGACATAAAAATTGGTACCGTTGCATTAGTAGTTAATGTGACCATCTTTGGCTGCCAACACGGCTTGAAATCTTCGTGACATGCCTTCTACCAGCTTTTTACACAACTCTATTCAGTTTTCCCATTATTCTGCACACATATCTTCAAGTTCAGCCAAATTAGAAGGTTGAAGAGTTTTCGCCTGTTTTTTCAATTCAAACCAACATCTATCAATTGGATTTAGATCTGACGATTGGCTTGGCCATGGATAGAGCCTATTTACTTTTTCTTTCAACAAAAATGCCTTTGTCGAACGAGCTATATGTTTTAGGTCATTGTCATGCTGAAAAATAAATCGTATACCGACTAGATCATGAGCGGATGGAATCATTTGGTCTTTTAGAATTCGTTGGTACATCTCTGTGTTCATGACTTCGTCCATGACAACTAATTTTCCAGGTCCACGCGAGCTCATGCATCCCCATAGCATGACACTTCCTCCTCCATGTTGAGAGTAGGCACTACACAATTTTCTTTCAAAGCTTCATTTGGGAATCTCCAAACGAACTGCCTTCCATCATTGTTGAATAGATTTACTTTCACTTCATGAGACTAAATAATCTTGTCAAAAAACTGCTGTGGTTTTTCCAACATGGTTTCTGCGAAGTGAACGCGTGCTTTTCGATAACTTCTTTTTAGATATGGCTTTTTCTATGCCACACGTCCACGTAGCCCAACTGAGTTCAAGTGACGACGTATAGTTCTCGATGACACATCGAATCTTCCATCTTCGGCAAACTGTGCACGAAGTGCAGATGATGACAACTTGTTGTTGTTTAAGTCAGTGCGTTTTAAACATCTTTCATCTCTCTCTGATAGCTTGGAAGGCCGACCCGGAACGTGGTAAAGTTAAAGCTTTCCCCGTTGTCTTGAACTTTTTAAACTTTATATTTTGCAACCTTTCTTGTAACTGGCAATCACTTACTATGCTCTCGTGTTTTCACCATAGTATTATGTTCGTATGAAATGATACCGAATATTAGAAAATTATCTCGCTAGGCCAAAAAATTCTACTATTTACTCATTCAGTTAATATGGAACTATCCATTTGCAAAATTTCTGATTTGCATTTTACCAATTATTGATACCTTTTAGCGTTTTTAATACTATCAGTGAGGGTATCAATATTTATGTCCAGCAGCAATTTGTGTTTTATTTTCTTTCTCAGAATTGCAATATGAGAATAACTTAAGTTTTCCATCATATCTTCTTTATAACATAAGAAATAAAATGTTATTTTCAGTTCTTGCGTTAGTGTTAAAATAAAAATTCTTCTGGCTTTAATGTGTTTGATTTCTAAGGGTACCAATACTTTCGACCATAAGTGTAAGGAAACGTGCAGGAAAGAATTGGAGTAAGGGACATTCCAGGAAAAACTTCGAAAGCATATATCTTCATCAAAGAGTTAATGTAAAATTATCATCTGTCAGTATCGTTCAGTATTCTTTCTTCCATGAGGTTAAACTATAACAGCAGATCGGTACTGTGCAGATACCGGGTGGCGCAAAAAAGATGTTAGAGTTTTTGTCAACTATGACACAATATGAGGTTATAGATTCTTGTTATCATATTTATGCTATAACAGATATCCTGAAATTTAAAGAAGAAGGTTTTCAGAGTGATTTCATCTACTGCAGTCAGTGTGTCGAGCCTTGAAGTGAATTCCGTGTTGACTCTCTGAAGAACATCATTTTCGACTGCACGAATCTCACTGGAAATCGCAGTACGAAGATCCTGGATTGTTGCAGGTGGATCTTTGAAGACTCTGTTCTTCAGATAGCCCCATAAGAAATCGTCTCACCAAAGCATTACTTCCAGCGTTTTCGTAAAATTTCTTTACGATAAACACACGATGTAATGTGTGTTTCTGAATTGTAATGAGAGACATCAGTGAGTGAGCTGTAGAATGATCAGAACTGCGATAGAACAGCATCACGAGGAAAATCATCTACGGCGTACGATAAAGCCACAGTAGACAAAAATACCTTTCTTGCGTCACCCGGTACGTATATGGCAGATGGACGAAAAGCTGTGGATTAAGCAGATAGCATTTGTCAATAGTCCTGATATCTTGCTCCATCAAGATAATGCCCGTCTACATATTTCATGGCATTAACAACCGTGGCAATAAAAACAACCTGACCATTCGTTTGCAAGAATATACTGCTTTTGCTTTCATTAAATATGCAACTTGCTTTGTTTATCTTTTTGCTTTTCCTATAAGGTATATAATCGTCCATTTCATTTACAATAACCCAATAGAACATAATTTTAAATTAAATCAAAATTTCGAAAGAATGGCTTATTAATTAGCCTCATAATAAAATCTCGTTTTTATATAATTTTTTAGCATGGAAGAATGTGAAGTATTATGCTCCCGACTTGCCATTATGGTTAATGGACAATTTCGCTGTATTGGAGGAATTCAGCATCTTAAAAATAAATTTGGACAAGGGTTTACCATTATGGCCAAATTGAAATCTAAAGATCATAATAATCCAGAGCTTTTGCATCAGCTTCAATATTACATTCATCAGAGTTTTCCGAAATGCTTATTAAAAGACATCCATCAGGTGAGAATTTTTTTGCATTTACGTATTTATTTATTTGGTAAGTCAATACAATAACATTGCTCAGGGCCAGTAAGGCCAAACGATGAACGAATTAGGTCTCCGGGAGATGCAGACAAAATGTTACAGTACAAAGTAATATACTTGTGTGCCAAAATGAAAAGGAGATTTTTACTGTAGCGCCGTTGGTAATTATGCTTATCGATAAATGTAGCGTCAACCCGGCTTCCCACATCCCAAAACAGCTCACTCTGCCATGGAGGCCGGAAAAGTGATGTTCTGTTTCTTTTTCGACGAAGCAGGGCCCATACTCCTTGACTGGCTAGAAGAGGGTGAAACAGTTAACGCTGAACGGTACTACAACAAGTTGCTGAAGCCGAAACGGGCCATCGAAAGCGCAGAGAGAAGCTCTCGAAAAGGATAATGCTGCTCCAGGACAACGCTAAGCCACTTGTGGCCAAGAAGACCCTCTACCTGGTGGAAACATTTCAATGGGAATTCCTCAAACATCCTCTGTATAGCTCTGAGCATGTCACTCCCATATTTTCGGCCCTTTAAAAATCACTGACAGGTCATCGGTTCACCTGCGACAAGGAAGTGCAGAACACCGTGCAAAAAGGTTCCGTATGCAACCCAGGATATTCAACACCTCCTTATCATGAATTGCTTCTTACACTCTGAGATCAGTGCATCAGTATCAAAGGCAATTATGTGTACACATCAAAGGAGATATAACCGTAATCTCCTTTTCATTTGGTCACACCTTATAATATACATAGGAATTTATAGTAATCAATTAAACAGTGCTTTCAAAAGTTATTTTGTCCATAAAGAAATTTGGGGAGGGTATTAACCGTTAAAAGGAGCGCATTTTTGTATCATCCACATGGAGGGGAAGCAGTCAGTCTTAGCTCTGCTAATGCTATATTGATCAGGTGTAGGGTCTGCTGTGGCTAAAACTCTACACTGTAGAGTCTACAGGAACAGTCTGGCATCATTCATGCATAAAAAAAGTGAATGAATCCCTCCATCCTTTTTTCGTCGGGAAAAGGATAATGCGCCGGAAACGTAATTTTGAAAGTATTTTCTAGTTATCCAGTGGGATTAAGTTTCACTGGCAGAAGGTACCCATGGCATGCAAACAAGAGACCTCGAAAACTGAAGATAATCATTTTATCTCGATGTACCAAGGATTGAGACAGATAAGCAAAAGCACGGTCTAGTTTAGGAAACCCACTATGCCGCCTTTTATTATGCTCGATATGAGGGATGTCTTTCTGAAAATTGGCTCTGCATCGTAGTTTCCTTTTAAAGAGAGTGCACGAAGAAATCTGAATCACTTCTCCTTGCAAAGTTTCCGGAATCGTTCTACATTTTAGTCAGTACCTTCAACATTATTTCAGCAGTTCAAAGCCAGAAAAATGCATAGATGAGATTTTCATCGCATATGGCTTTGATTATTGTAATATTTTCAAACATTGTATTAATAGACAATTTAAGAGAAGGAATAAACTAAAATAATTAATGATTGAGTTAAAATAATTCTCTTTTAATATTGATAAAAAAGAATTGTTTTACGCTTAATTCTTATACGCTTTAATAAGAGATTATGATGAAATAATAGATGCTCATTTTATTAATAGAAATGGATTACGTGAACTTCGGTTTCACATTGTTTGCGTTCGAGGTAAGGCACCGAAGAAATTACTGCTTGGATTGCTTATTACATCTCCGAGCTCCCGAATATCACCTTGGAATATCATCGATGAAAATGGAATCCATAAAGCTCTCCTACAAGTGCGTGGCGTTCGCCTTGGATTTCCTTTTGATATTCAGATGATCAAGGAAATGAATACTGTATATTTTTCTTTGTATTGGTGTACGAAACGTGACTGATCCTTACATGAAAATTGTTGTTATCATCTAGATAAATCGTCCCTCATCTAAGGTGACCACTTTCTACCTCTTCCCACCTGCAAGATGGTTTTCATACAATTTCCTGGCTTTGGTGAAACTGTCCTCTGTGTTTTGCAGTCAAACAGTGACCACAAGATTAAACAGAATTGAAATTCAGTCAGTATATTTTACTTCGGACAAACAAATAAGAGACCGATGCATTTTCCAGTCTCTTATGAAATTACACCAAAATAATTATGATGAATGGAGAACGTGTGTTTTGCATAAGACACAATCACACACGTGATTAACGTGATAAAGTTGAAGGATAATAAGAACGAGTCAAAATCTATCATCATCTTCAGCTTGTGGCATACTGACAGCCTGTCATTTGCGTAAATATTCCATTTGTTACTATTTGGAGATACTTTTGCAATACTACTTTTTCATATATTTCAGGCCCGACAGCTGTTTTTGGATAGTCCGTTCCTTCTTGAAATCTTTGCTAGCTGTGCGGAATTTCCCTGATCACCTGTATTCTAATTTCCGTCAATGGATGCGCAATTTGTGCTGGATGGCGTTTGATTTGCATTAGTCTTTCTCGAACTATCCCGCTCCGAAGGAGCCATTTACACGTTTTTATAATCATGTCAACATCTGACTTACGAAAGTAATTAAATCCTCATTCCTTACAACTGTTTGCCCATCACGCTGTTGCTCATTTGTACTTCAAAATCTAAACAGATATACTTTTCAAAGCAAGTATATTATCGACTGTGCATCTGGATTGTGAAATTAATTACGCAGAAACAAGCCGATATTTTCAGCGGATAGACTGCTGCAGATGAACGAATGCATGAAAATTGGCTCCGCTTATCTACTTCAACTCTCTGAATTCTATCAAAGTTGTATTCGATCAAAATGTAAATTATCTCTGGGACTGCAAATGATCATGATTAAAAATTTGTTATTGTTTGCTTTTAGCTAAGCTCGGTAGGAATCTATTTGGATTTTTCTTCCATTCGTCAGAGACGCAAGATGCCTCTGCAAAATCTATCAATTGCTTTCGGAGAGCTCGGTGTTTTCATTACTTTTTTTCTGTGTCCCATATAAAACGTCTGGTCGTCAATTAATTCAGAGTTGAAGTCGAGCAATATACAGGGTGTATCTAAATCCCTGTCACAAACTTCTGGTGGTGATTTCCCACAGCGAGATGAAAACAAAAGTTCATATAAAAATGGTTCGGGTAAAATTTCCGCGGTTAAAGCTGAAGTTTCAGTAGCTGTTTTTGTACTCTGTGGATGGCCGGTGACATTCGGAGAAGCTAAAAAAAAAATGTTCAAAATAATGACCATGGGATACAGCACACGCATTCGACTGGCGTACTCGTTCGAGGGTCCCTGGGCTATTTCTTGCGGCGCTAAAAGCAATGTTAATACGCTTTCAAAGCTCATCAACCTCCTGGACAGTTGTGGCATACACCTAGTCTTTCATGTGACGCCATACGCAAAAGTCAAGAGGGTTTAGATCTTGGGACCGTAGTGGCCATGCGACAGGACCCTGTCTCCCTATCCAGTGTCCTGCCATGTCACTTGTCATCCAGAGTAGAAAAAACTGCGGAAATTTCATAAACGGTTCGATACCCGAACCATGTTTATATGAACTTGTTTTCATCTCACTAAAGTACATGTATACATCTAATACTATAAGATGCGTCTCAAAAGTTTAAAGAAACATGTTTTTGTTCACAAATGCTTTAATTACTAGCTGTACAAAGCACTTAAAAGCAACTCCTGAAAATATTATTCACGAAAACATAATAGAAATAAAAGTATTAAACAAAATGAAATTTTGCGTGTCTCAAAAGTTTAAATAACTACCCTCAGATGCTGAATGGAGACGTCCAATATGTAAATTTGCGAGCGACAGGGTATTAATCTTTTGCAGAGTTCGTCATGTTTTTCAAAGAAAGCTTTTCTTCCACTCACAAT
>JAHWFO010065516.1:275837-300437 GCA_023313115.1 Rhysida immarginata
TTTTTTATCGATATTTATTATTTTTCCGAAATCTGAGGTAGACAGTGACCTTCCTCATGCTTTAAAGGTCATGTATGCGAAATTTTATCAAGATCGGAATAAAACTGTAGATTTGTATAAAAAACGTACACACAGATCCACAGACCCACCCACAGACAGACCCACAAACATCCTTCTTTATATATATAGATAGATAGATAGAAGAAAGATTGACCATGATTTTAAAGTTGTCCAGAATTACGGGTTGAGTGGCATATTACGTCTAAGCGACGTCCAACAGTTTTTATCTCAAAAACAATACCCAGAGAAAAAAATGAAAGAGGGAAATGTTGTTTAGATTTGACCCTTCTGACATCCCCATGTTTGCACACTACCCTGTATACATAAATCTGAAAAAAACTACTTTTCTCCGAGCGACGCCGGGTACTTCATCTAGTGCTTCTATAGAAACTGAAGAGGAATTACAAGAATTAGTGCAATCTACCTCCACAAATGATGATCAACAAAACCATATCACAGAAAATGATAATAATATGAAAATGAAGTATTACAGAAAAAAAGATGAAATCATACAATAATCGACAAACAAAAATATTTTAAGAAAAAATTGCGTTATTTGTGAAAATGAGACTTCAGGAGCCCACAAGTGTTCAGATTGTAATGAATAGGTTCACGTTATCTTGTGCAGAAAGCAATGAGAATGAGGGATTTGGTGCAAACGTTACTTGCAAGCTGTTTAAAAAAGAACAGCATCAATGCTGAAAGAAAATGTGCTAAATCAGGCCACAAGCAACAGGCCCATAAAATGATTCCATTATCCAGCTCCACACTTCCTGCAGTTGGAATTGGTTCCTCAAGTGTATAGAGGACGTGCAGCTCCCAGAAATGTTTTAGCTATTGTTATAAACATCAATTCATCACGTCTCTATCAATTAGGAAACAAGGAAGGTCTTCTCGATCGACTTTATGATGGAAACGAATTTACTATTCAGAGAGCAATTCCATTAGCATTCAAGACATACCCTCAGCATCAACAATAACACTTCGTTCAGCATCTATGTTATCATCTGGAAGTCAACAAGGATTTGTAAGGTGTGACTGTAAAAAGTACTGTATTGATAAAAAATGCAAATGTCGCTCAAACAACATAAAATGTAACTCTAAGTGCCATGGTAATAGTTCTTGTAAAAACAAATGACTGCAATACTTTTTATAATTATAAAAAAAGACTTTTATTAAACGTTTTTGATAAAATTTCCAATTATTTGAATATCTTGAGCATTACAACAGATTTTCATAAATGATTAAAAATTGTTTAAAAATATTGTTATATTTGTTATTTGTTACACTTTTGTATGTGTTAAATAATTTTATTACCAATTTATATAACATAATAATTAAAGATAAAAAATAGTAGCAACAGAACCATATTACAAACCACTCTGTTGGATCACTTGTATGGACGCGTCACTGCAAATACTAACGTTTAGAACGCGTTATGCTTTTCTTAATCATCACAATGCGTAGTGGCCAAATATATGAGCCACGACGCGAATTTTGTGTCGTGGTCTTTTTGAGTTTGCCACAACGCGTTGTGGCTATTTTTATGAGTGCCATGACACGAATAACGCGTTGTGGATGGTTTAAAGAACCCACAACGCGTCGTGGACTTTTTATTCGCTCAATGAGCGTTTTCGTTCTTTGAGCCTAACAAATATATCATAGGAGAGAAGACGAGTGAGCCGCGACACGACTGTAGTTGCGGCGGGACGAGGTAGCGACAAGCGACAAAGGGCGACAACTGACGTCAGCCGTGTGACCTTGACGACCCCCTCCCCCCTGCAAGCGGCAACGGGCGACAAGCTGTCGCTTGCGACCAAGTCCGAGATCTTGGACATGAGATCGCGGTTTAATAAGCATCGCTTATACGTCAAAATTGCGTAATATCAAAGCCTTCCAATGGTAATTGCTCTGATCTTACGCAATTTTGACGTATGAGCGATGCTTACTAAACCGCAATCTCAAGTCCAAAAATTCGACCCAGGTCGCTCTTGATTTTTTATTTGCGGCGGGCCTTAAAAATGTTGACATTTTCTTCGCCATGAGATTGGACAGGGACTCCTGGAATCCCTTAAACTACATGAACTACACGGATAACGTGTCTTCGTGTTGTATAAGGGAATGAGAGTGTGTCGCTGCTTTTGCAAGAAGTCCTCGCACGTCAGGAGAGACTGCCCCCTCCTGAAAAAATGCGAGACTTGTTCATACGAGGGTTGTCAAGAATTGTTGCCTCCTGGTCCGTAATTTTTTTATTTGTTAACGATTTTCAAGATTATTTCTGTATCTGTTACTTACATTTGTCCTCTATGTAATGCACTATTCACTTTTCGACATAGTTCCTATCCCTTTCCACGCATTGCGTCAACGCGGGATTAGTCGGGTGAACCCGTCGGAGAGGAATTTCGGGGTTGTTGTCGGCACCAGGATTAAATGGCAGCTTTGGACCCTCTTCTGCAGATCGATAACGCCCGCCCGAACACTATCGCTACACACAGAGGCGTTGCAGCGTCTACAGTTTACAGATGAAAGACTTTGCACCTTGCGACTTTCATCAATTCCTAAAGAAGAAAGAGCACCTTAGGGGACATGAGTTGCGTTCTGACGACGAGGTTAAAGATGCCATTCAATCCTCGTGTCGACAACAACCCGAATTCCTCTCCGACGGGTTCACCGGGGAGTTCCCTCAATCTCGTCAAGTCTAAAGGTATTGCCATTGAGAATTGGATTATTGACTGTCTTAAAGGCGTTTCCAACAAGAAATTAAGCCTCCCCAGGAAGGTATAGGAAAGTAACGGAAGCCCTGAGTTCATCTATTTTTATCCCTTCATCTGCGCTTTTCAACCCTCAATTATTTATAACAAAGAATTGATTTTCTCGACCTTAGTATTTATAAAATATAAAAGAACCCTATCTGCTTTCCTTTCTCATCATTTTCTATCGAATGATATATCGCACGCCATACATTGTCATAATTCTAAAGACTAAGTGATTGCCACCCCCACAACTCCATTGAGACAATTTGGCCCAAACTTCATAAGAATGTAGATTTTGCCTAAAAGAATATGCATATCGAATTTCACTCCTTTACATACCTATATACCATATACATCAGTTGGTCCCTTCTAACTTCCACCCCCGTAATACCGACCCCAGCGGGCCAATCAAAACCAAACTAAATAGTGAAGGTACTCATGCCCACAGTAAGCTACATTCCGAATTTCAACATTGTACTTCAAAAAATGCAGAAATTATGAAAGGTATGGACGGACAGACGGACATTGTGAAACCAATAAGTAGCTCCGTTTTTCCGCTCGTAATAACATGGTGTGGCCAAATCACAGTGTTTGGCTACGTCTTTTCTTTTTTTACCGACTGTGGACTCTAGTCGCTGGTAACAAGTGATTGCAAAATGTATCTCCCGCCTTGAACGTAACTTCCGTTTTTCTACCTCGATTTTCGTCAGGGTGCGGTTTATTGAGACGCAGTTTTTGCCTCTTGATTTCTAAATGCTAGGCAGAGATGGAAAAGCGGTTTTCCAACAAGATGGGGCAGCGCCACATCGAGCTCGGACAACAACGACATGGCTTCGTGTGAGAGGCATCGACCTACTGGAAAACTGGCCTTCGAACAGTCCAGATCTTTCACCAATTGAGAATCTTTGGAGAATTTTGAAACGAGCTGTCAATAAGAAGAAGCCCAGAAAAAGAGAGGAATTGAAAAATGTCGTGGAAACTGAATGGGAGAAAATCCAGGCTGATGAATGTGAAAAGCTAATTTCAAGCATCCCAAATCGTTTGCAGGCCGTTATTTCTGCTAAAGGTGGAAACACCAAGTACTGAACGAAAACTTTTGTAACGCATGAAAGGGCGATTGCATATTTTTGCAACGCATGGATGATCAGTTATTAATTCATTTTACCCATTACAATCATGTAACAATTTAGCATTATTTTTCCTAGAACCTTCTAACAGTCTAAAATCCATTAGACAAATGTAGAATTGGATTCGCTCTTTTATTTTTTTACATACTTAAAAAAAAATAAGGTTAACATAAAAAGTCAGGTGAACGTATATTTTTGCAACTGAGTTGTATATCGGCAGGATATCCTACGTTTGTACCCTGGTGAGCAATCAAAAGTTTGGATCCACATGGACAAGGCATCAGGCCACATTGCCAAGTCATCTGTGGCTTACTACAGGAAGATGGAACAGGAGATGGGCCTACGAGTTATTCCCTTCTCTCATTTGCCTGTAAAATCTCCTGACGCATCAGCGATGGATTTCTGTGGTATTGGTCTTCTGAAACGACGGCTCGGAAGTCGCCGACCAAGAACCGTTGATGGGCTATGGAAAGTGTGTCACCAGGTGTGGAACGAACTTCCCATGAAGTCCCTCAAACTCAGCCTAGTTCACTGGAAATTACGGTGCCGGGCGATAGTCCAACAACGTGGCTCTCACATCGAACACAACCGATGGTGGCGCCATGGTATTACACCATCGTAACAGAACTGCAAAGTCGTCTCATTTTATCTGAATCAACCCTCCGTATTTAAGTTCAGTTTATGTTTTGCTTTTTAGTTCGTAAGTTTGTGAATATCTTAATGAAACTTTCATTTGTTGGGATTTCATATTTTATTTCCATGATTATTTAATGTGAATTTCATACTTTGTAATATAATCGCTGTCTTGGTCATAGCCGACCATCTTGGAATAAGCCTGTTATTATGTTTTAAGCAACAATTGTTCAGTTAATTATTATTTTTTGCTGAGCCCTTGGGGACCTAACTTGTCGGTTTAATCAGACCATAGCCGGTCCCTATTGGGCTCTTTTGTATATTTTTATTTAGAAAATAGAAATTAATAAAAATAAAATAAAAAAATATTGGCGGCGATGAGAATATTTCTAAAGCAGTACGTTTTCTAAGTGATACGTCAGGAACAGAGGTATTAGAAGAGTCGGTATCTTCCCCATCCAACGAGGCATTCTTAGGGACATCAAAGGCCACTTAATCGTCCGATACTTCAAGCCACTACTTTGACACTAGGCAGATGGATCAGGACGCATATTCCCCTCTTCCTTCATCAACGATCAGCGCGAGCGTACGAGCCATGGATGGCGCGTGCGTTCCGTGCTGCGAGGTAGAGGTTGGACAGTACCGAGCGTAAGGATGTTTTTCCTCACTACTTGAGGTTTATTTTATAAAGTAGTTGTATCTGGTGACTTTAGAATTGTTTATGTTCCCATGCAAATATTTCTATTCCATTTATTAGTCTGGTTTTCATCTCGCCTCTCTCCTGACGCCATTGACCACAGCTTTAAGGGTTCCCGTCTTCCTCCCTACAAAAGGATACACGACGCTTTCCTTGCGCCAAAAATTCTATGTACAAGTACGAAGTGATATAATGATTGTAACTTTAAGTATTACTTTTGTAAAAAGAAAAGTTATATTATATTTATTATTCAGTTTCTTAATCAATTTAAAGATTCATGAGTTATTAAGGCTGCGTCTAGAAAGTAACCGCGTAACGACTGCCCGATTGCCATGTCACATGGTATGATCACAAGCGGTCGCGCCTGGTCGCGGTGAATTTCAAGACGCTGTGGTTCAACACCGCTGAACAGTCACAAGTCGCCTTTGCTTCAGCCGAGGCTTCCGAGATTATACTCCGGGTATAATCTCGGAAGCCTCGTTACAGCTAATAACTTTATTATTGAAGAGACGCGAGGAAAAAAGAAACCTACTTGCATTATTTGAGATAATACGTTGAAATAAAAAATGTAAACACACTTCAACCATTAAAAGATACAAAAAAAAAATTAATCAGAAAAGACAGGTTTATTTAAAAAATACTACTGATAAAGTTACAATTTTGAATCTAACCTAATTTTTTTTTATAATTTTAAAAAATTTTTAAATTAAGGCCTAAATTTAACATTTAAAACTGCACATTGATTTAAAACTGAGAATCAACTGTTTTAAATGCTATATTTAGGACTTAATTTGTAATTTTTATTAAATTATAAAAAGAATATTAGTTTAAATTTAAACTTCTAAATTTATCTTTAATATTTTTTAAATAAAATTTTCTTTTCTGATTAATTTTTATTTTGAATATTTTAATGGTTGAAGTGTGTTTACATTTTAATATAATTGCATTATTACTGGAAGAAGAATGCGAAAGCAGTAACAGCAGCTGCTGTTGTATTTCATCAGATTCATCTGAATCTTCAGATAAAGATATGGCTCGGCTGATATACAGTCCTCGCATTTTTTTTGTTTATAACGCAATTTATAACACAGTCCTTAATGAATTTTTGTAACAATTACTGATTTTCATTTCATTTTGGATTTGACTGGAGTTAAAAATACAATTTTTCTAAACTCTTGGGCTTAGCAGTTCGGAAGTTTCGCAAACGATGTGGCCGGCGCAAAATTTAGTATATTCCAGGTTTTCCTACAACCTCGCTTGGTGCGTTCTGATTGGTTGGAATCTGGCGTGAAATACCTGCTAGTCGCCAATCTCCTTCTTTCTCTCTCTGAATCTTTTCTGTCTTTTTAGCACATTTTCCTATATATAGAAATGTGCTTATGTGATCGGTTTGTCCAGCTGTCCGTCCGTCTGTAGACAATCCCACAATTCATTGCGTTGCATGTATTGAATTGCATGTATTGCAATCTCACAATTCATTCAATCATGTCTTGAATTGCTGGAAGAAACGAATTATCCTCGCATTTGGTAAAACGCGTGTTGAGAACATGGGTTCGGTTCTGCGCGTGCTTTAAACATTAATGAGATGGTGTGCGTGCAGGATGCACGTGTTTGACGATTATTAAAAGGGCAGTTCGGTCCGTAAATCAAGAGAATTTTTTTATTCCTAGGGAGCTTAGCATTTATTACGATAACTTGAAAACGAATAAACTTTTTCACAGTCTGTTTTCACCAATCCATTAAAATGGGACAGAGTACGCAGAAGTACGAACGTGAGATAGCAGGAATAAGTACGTGCTCTAATAGCACGTGCTTAAATAGTACCATTATAATACCCTCTTAAACATTTCCTATAACAAGATATGGCAAGTAATATATCAAACAAATTGTCACAACATATCATGAACGAATATAAAAGAGTAACTAGTGATAGCAAGTATCGGTCTAATGGCACGTGTACGTGCAAGGATGTCTCATGAATGAATATAACGGTATATAGTGATGTCTGAATTGTTTAGTAGTACGTGTTTTAATGGTACCAAGTGGTACCATTGGAACTTTCAATGCTAGGATATTGCATGTAATATATCAAACCACTCGTAATAACGTGCCATGAGTGAATATCACGAGAAAATAATGATCATAGTTATTGGTTTAGTAGCACGTGCCCTAATGGTGCCCTATGATACCATATGGTAACCTTGGAACTTTCAATGCTAAGATATGGCATGTAATATATCAAACGACTCGTAACAACGTGCCATGAGTGACTATCACGAGAAAATAATGATAATGGTTAACAGTTTAGTAGCACGTGCCCTAATGGTGCCCCATGGCATGATATGGTACCATTGGAAGTTTCAATTCTAACACATGGCATGTAATATATCAAACGACTCGTAACAACATGTAATGAGTGAATATCATGAGAAAATAATGATAATTGTTTTTGGTTTAGTAGATAGTGCCCTAATGGTGCCCCATGAAACCATATGGTACCATTGGAACTTTCAATGCTAAGATATGACATGTAATATATCAAACGACTGATAACAAGGTGCCATGAGTGAATATCACGAGAAAATAATGATAATGGTTATTGGTTTACTAGCACGTGCCCTAATGGTGCCCTATGGAACCATATGGTACAATTGGTAATTTCAATGCTAAGATATGGCATGTAATAGATCAAACGACTCGCAATAACGTGCCATGAGTGAATATCACGTGTAAATAATGATAATAGTTATTGGTTTAGTAGCACGTGCCCTAATGGTGCCCTATGAAACCATTGGAACTTTCAATGCTAAGATATGGCATGTAATATATCAAACGACTCGTAACAACGTGCCATGAGTGACTATCACGAGTAAATAATGATAATGGTTAACAGTTTAGTAGCACGTGCCCTAATGGTGCCCTATGGCATGATATGGTACCATTGGAAGTTTCAATTCTAACACATGGCATGTAATATATCAAACGACTCGTAACAACATGTAATGAGTGAATATCACGAGAAAATAATGATAATGGTTATTGGTTTACTAGCACGTGCCCTAATGGTGCCCTATGGAACCATTGGAACTTTCAATGCTAAGATATGGCATGTAATATATCAAACGACTCGTAACAACATGTAATGAGTGAATATCACGAGAAAATAATGATAATGGTTATTGGTTTACTAGCACGTGCCCTAATGGTGCACTATGGAACCATATGGTACAATTGGTAATTTCAATGCTAAGATATGGCATGTAATAGATCAAACGACTCGTAATAACGTGCCACGAGTGAATATCACGTGTAAATAATGATAATAGTTATTGGTTTAGTAGCACGTGCCCTAATGGTGCCCTATGGTACCATATGGTAACCTTGGAACTTTCAATGCTAAGATATGGCATGTAATATATCAAACGACTCGTAACAACGTGCCATGAGTGACTATCAAGAGTAAATAATGATAGTGGCAATTGGTTTTGTAGCACGTGTCCTAATGGTACAATACAGAATTTATAGAACTTTTAATGCTAAGATATGGCGTGCAATATATCAACCAACTCCTTACGCGTTATTAGATCTTTTGTTATCCATAGCTTATTTGAATCAAGAGTATAGTACTCTTAGGCTTAATGGTATTTAAAACTCATTAATAATTAATTTATTAGTAGTTAATCGCTTGCTTCAATAAGACTTTAGTAATTTAATATGAAAATCTAATAGATGCTTACACATAACGCTTCAGCAATTGAGGCTCACTTCGTTTAACATTATGTGAGAATTCTTACAAATTAAAGAACTTTTATTTTTTTAAGTGTATGAGGAATAACTTTACTCTCAATTTACCTTTCATTCTTCAAGTTTATTCTTTTAAATTCTCTGTATACGTTAGCCTATTTAAATAGTAATTTACAATTTAGTTTTCATATTTATTTATTTACTCTCAAGTGTTTTAAAATGTTGGTTAATTCTATATATCCATGTGCGATGCTATAAATAGAAAATGTGCTCCCTTTATCCGCTTTGGCGGTAAAATCATTCTTGTTTCTTTAGCATACGACGCTCTATCTTTCGGCCCTTGTTTCTCTTCCGTCGTCTGCTTTCTTCCTCTCTCTTTTCTGATTTCCTTCTCTTAATCGAACTAGGATTTGGTAGGTTTTCCTATTAACACCTCCCAAATTTTGTGACATCAGGTCATTATATGTTCTTCAGCCGTGACCGAAATTGAGAATATGGCGCCAAGATACGTAATTTTGGTGGTAATTTGGCCCAGGCCGACATACGACACACTCCTTCTTCTATATTTAAATTTAGTTACAGGAAGATATATACAGGGTTGTGCATAACCTTTTGCTAGGGGTCTGGAAAATAAACAAAACTAAGTGGAATGTTCTGCGGTTGATAATCAAAAAGTACGTTTGTTTCTGCTTTTATCACATCAATATTTAGTGTGGCCACCACCTGCTTCTCGAACAGCACGCAATCCGTTTCGGGTAGGAGCGGAGGAGTGTCTCAAACAGAGCAATATCGTACTCCATGTCCTTCAGCACAGATGTCAGGTGTCCCATTAGAAGGTCTCGAGAATAACGATTTTCACCACGTTCTTGAATCATTAAAGATTCCACTGCGTCATTTAACACGGCTCCAAAATGTTCAGCAACGTTTAGGTCAGGGGATGCACCGTTCCATTCGTTTGATGAGGAGAAATCGATAGCACTTTCTCTTAGGATTTGCTGTGTTGCATTAGCCTTAAAGCAAGGTGCCTTATCGTGCAAAAAACAAACTTCATGCGGGTCGATAGTGTTGTTTGGATCTCGAAGAAACGGAAAAACATCATTTGTTAGCAAATTCCGAAAATAATCACCATTCCATGACTCACCCTGCTCCTTGAATCTCCACATCATTCGCTTGGCGGTGAAACACACGAAGATGCCAATGCAGTCAGGCTTCTTGGACAGCTCTTGATAGTGTTCATCGTCAGAAATATCTGTAATCGATAAGCTCCAGACCCTATCGTTTTGGTAATTCGGACGTCTCATTGTCCACACAAAGAACTCGTCGCTCGGGGCAAGGTGCATGAAGTCGTCTTCCACCCAATCCCGCAGGTAGTCGCAAAGCCAGAGCCGGTCTTCGATGTTTAATGCAGTCTTCATCGGTTTCGGAATAACATGGAATGGCTTGATGTTTGCAAGCTGACGATGTCTTTGAACCGTTGAACGAGAAATTGTTTTTCCACGCTTGGCTTTAGTTTCTTGTGCAACATTGACACAGCTGCGACGTCTTTTGCCACTGTTATTAGCAATGATGTTTTTGCTTTCCTGTGATAATTTCTCGGACCTACCCTCAGCAAATTCGGCATGGCAGTTATCATAACCTTTCTTCCAATTGTCCGTCACCCATCTATCCGATCGGTTTAACTTGTTCGCAACCCATTTGCGATTAATAAAAGACGCACCTGCTTCCATTGCTTCTCGATATGCATTTGCACGAACTCTATCCATGAAACGCTACTCTTCACTGTCATTTATTAAACCAGCCATATTTGTTTGATACCAATAGACGCACAATGAACTACTCTCTGCTGAAGCGTCTTAAGAGTGTGCTACAATGCTGCGGTTTAAGTCGCAGCCCCCTAGCAAAAGGTTATGCACAACCCCGTATAACCCACGCCTGTCCGGTAGGGTAATTGTGCCGCTCTCGATTTAGCAGCTTTATTTACTGTATCATAATCTGAAGAGACCAGGTCCAAAAGTCGAAACCAGTTTCTCTCTAAATCAATAAATATGTATTGTAAAGCGTTTATCTCTTTTACGACTATGCTATGTTATTAATCCATATTACATCAGCTTTGAATATTCACAGGAGTTGTAACAAGTAAGAGGGAATTCAAAATCTTGTACATAAATGAGCAGAGCTGTATGGTATAAATTTGATCTATTGTGAAGATACCTAGTATAGAAAAATAAAGAGAAACGGAAGAACCTTTAGGGACATTCAATAGGATTCTGAGGAACTACTTCTTAAACTTCCTAACTCTAGATAAATTATAAGATGAAGTGGAACCCCAAAATAAGTTATGTTGGTAATCATCTTCTACAGAGTGTATACCACTCTTTGAAACGTGGTATACACTTTAAAACCCCAAATTGATGTATACACCAAATTGATTTATACACTCTTTGAAACGTTATAGCTCAGCAACGAAATGAGATAGAAATATAAGGTTTATTGTGTATGATCCAGACGGCACTGGAAAAGCATAGCTACACGGTCATTGTGTTCATTTGTTTATAAACCAAAATGGCGGTGAAACTTTCATTCTATGAACGTAAGTGGATACTGATGTGTTATTGGAAAGTGGAGAATATTGTTGAGGTTCAACGAGGTTGGTGAGTTGAATTTGGTACACCAATGCCAACAAGGGTAACATTAACAAAACTCCGAGACAATCACAGATGGATAGGACGAAGAGAAAGTGCTATGGAGTTCCTTCCTCGATCTCCCGATTTAACCTCTCTCAACTTTTACCTTTGGGGAATTTCAAAGAACACGGTATACGCCACAAACGTACAAACACTGGAACATTCCATCAATGATATCATTCCATTAGCTACAATCCAGTGGGTATGTGGCTCTATTCGACGTCGGTGTTGGGAGTGTACTGTGGCAGAAGGTGACATTTTAAACAAGTACAGTCTAGTGGATAAAGGTTTAGACTTAAGTCATAATTGAGCACGTGTATAGCACATTCCAAGCGTATACCTCCTATCCTATTTTCATTCAGAGGGGACAGATCCAGTCCTGTCTGCCTTGACTCTCAGTAAAACTAACTGATTTTGCAACCGATCATCACCCGGTAAGCTCAGTTCCTACGGAGCAGGTAAAAACCTTTTTACACCTGACTGTACGGGCTTAAAGAAGTTTAGAGAATAAAATACAACAAACTTTATATTTCTATCTCATTTCGTTGCAGAGTTATAGCGTTTCAAAAAGCGTATACATCAATTTAGGATAGCCTGTTTATAAATTCTCTGTGTGTCTGTAAGTTCGGTATGCATTCCAAAATGCCCGGACAAATCTTGATGAAATTTTGCATGGCAATTCAGGTTGACCCAGGGAAGGTTTTATTTAGGCAGGTCAAATTGTTCCGTTATCAGGCCTTCTGTCTAGGTGTTTCACTAGGAAACACCAGGCAACAATATAACCTTCATTGTTCCCAACAAACGAAAAAGTACTATTTGCTAAAATCCAAGAAGGAAACAGCGAAGGTTTACATTGTTGCTTTGACTAAGATCAGGTAATTTCCAATGCCATGGCCTGTCTTTTTCGTTAGCCACGATGTTTGCCTTAATGATTCACGTTTTAAGGAAGATAGTTATAAAAAGTAATAAATAAATAAATAAATAAATAAATAAATAAATACAAATCATTAATATTTCTTTTTTTTTATTAAAATCTCTGGAGAGATGTAAGAAATTTTTATAAAACAAATAAGAAAATATACAATTTCTAGGGCGTGCAGCTGTTCAAACTTTTGCTGAAAAAGTGAAGGTACTTTCCCCAATGAGCTAATAACTAGAGAAAATTCATTTTTCATATAGTTTTTGTAATGTAGTAACTTCCTTTAGAGAAGTTATAGACAATGTTTATAGACCATATTAAAAATTATAAAGATCTCAATTGATTGTGTGAGAGGGCAATATATGTAAAAATGAATTTACAGAGCAATGATCCTGGGTATGCTCAAAAGAACAATCATCGTTATTAATATAAAAAACTATTTCATATTGTAGTACTAATATTATTATTCATGAAGCTAATAACGTAAAAGAAAATATTGAATTAAATTCGATTGAACTTTTAAATTCAGATGAAGCAGTTTTACAAATTGCTGATAGAAAACTGCCGGAGATTCATAAAATAAATGTAACGTTGTCTAAAGAAAATTATTGTAATCGTTTAGAAATGATATTTTTAGCATACGAGGACTTAATGGAAATGACAAAACGAAATGTTCTAACAGAAAATAATACAAGTCTCATCCTATTGATTTACAACGAAAGAAAAAAAAAATATG
Source organism: Rhysida immarginata (assembly GCA_023313115.1). Classification (NCBI taxonomy): domain Eukaryota; kingdom Metazoa; phylum Arthropoda; class Chilopoda; order Scolopendromorpha; family Scolopendridae; genus Rhysida; species Rhysida immarginata. The sequence continues at coordinate 289,191 of JAHWFO010065516.1, forward strand.
ATGTTTTAAGAGAAAATTTCTCAGTAGTGAAAACAGAAGGTGATGGAAGGGTCATGTCTATTCAGTTCGTTATCGTTATGTTTATTTGGGATACAAGAATTACATAAGTGCTTTAGAATGTTATGTGTTATAGTTTTTACAAAAATTGCTTACACTTTGAATACCCTGATGGAATAACTTTTTTATTCGAATATGCAAGTGTAATAGAATTAATAAATAATACTGCAACGTTAAAACAAGCGCATACAAAAGCGATTGCAATTGCAGCTACAAGAGATATTTATGTTTATAAAGAAATAAAAGGTGACGACATGAGTAAAAGAAAGACATTAAGGGAATTACAAGATAGATGTGATTCATGATTATTGAATAAAAATCATTTCTTGTTTACAAAAAATACTTTCAACAATGGGTTATAAGGTAAAAAAAAAAAAAATAAATAAAATAAAATAAAATAAAATAAAATTTTCTCCTGGTCTCCCTTTTGAGATATTTAACCTTGAAATCAGCAAAAATGAAAAATTTCCCAAATTTGAGCTCAGATAAAAGAGGAACGGTGCCAAATCCAAATATTTTTTCTGTATAGGTAATAACTACCCTACCCATAGGATTCACAAAAAAATTATAACTTTTAATTCCATTTCCCAGTCATCTTAATATGTCGTCAAAAATGAGAATTTCGCTCGCGAATATTGCTGAATTCAAAGTCGATTAACTCAAGTATCGAGAAAATTTTCAAACATCTCTACATTTTCTGAAAGCTTGTGATGCCCTCTTTACGAAACTTGAAAGAGAAATTTTTATTCTATACTGGAGTAAAATGGTAGCCACTTTTCAAACAATGCGTCTAGAACCAAGATAGCTGAAGATCCAATAAAATAAAATAAAATAAAATAAAAATTGTTTTGTAACTTTCAGTGGTAGGGTTACTCACTGTGTAAAAATAAGAAAAAATCTAAAATGGTCGAGCAACTCCACGTGGAATGACTCCAATGACAATGAATTAATGTCTTTAAAGCATATATCCATACTTTATACTGAAGGTGAAACAAACATTTCTGCAATTTTACCTAAAAGTTTGAAATCAAACCTAAATCAAACCTAAATGTTTTGAAACCAAAGTACAAACGAGATGCGAGACCTATTGAAAATTCACAAACTGTAGTGACAAGTGTTATAAATTCAAGTGTATAAATATCTGATATTAATAAAAACTAATATTTTAATTACTGTGTAACTTTATTAAAGAACTAGAAGAGGTACCCGGCGTTGCCCGGGATAATTACATTTGCACAAACTTTTCCTTTCATTGTTAGTCATGATATATTGATTGTTGATCCCTACCTTGTGTTGGTGCATTGCGTGTTGATACCATTGTTGATACCTATTGTTGTACAAACTTTGCCTTGCATTGTTGGTCATGAGATATTTCTCATTAATATGCCTTGCCATAATCATGAATATCGATTTTTTATCGATATTTATTATTTTTCCGAAATCTGAGGTAGACCGTGACCTTCCTCATGCTTTGAATTTTATCAAGATCGGAATAAAACTGTAGATTTGTATAAAAAACGTACAGACAACCCACAAATATCCTTCTTTATATATATAGATTGGAGGATCATATCTCATTTTCAAATGAACTAAGTTTAAATGAAGTGGAGCAAAAATGTGTATATGTAATTTAATAAGCGTACAAGGAAGTCACGTGGTGCCCACAACAGATTTTTTAAATTAGATTTTTTTTTTTTTTTACTTTTTACTGCAATTTTCAAGGTAAAAGTGTGTTCTTTAAAATGTTTATTTTATATTTATTATTTTATTATGTTACTATCCACAGTAAACTCGCTTTTATCATGCAAAAGCGGACAGAAAATTTGCATGAGAAAATTATAATTAATTTTCACACTGACCTATAATAGAATCTTTAAAATTCTCGCGCAATTTCTTTTTTTCGATTGTTTATAATATTTTTGTTATTATGAAGCCATGGTTTCCTTATAAATTTTAATAAAGACTGTAATAAAAAAAGAAAATCATGTTCTGTCGAGAGGAAAACAGAAGATAACATCGGAAATGATTAAAATCTTCCACAAATGTTGGAAATACTTAAAACAAAAGGTAATCCTTTATTCAGGGAAAATTAAGGATTTCTCTATAATTAATGTCTCAAGGACACCCATTACTCAAGGATGTCTTGCAAACTGTCACCAGGGTTGCGTGTTATAAAACAATTGTTTAAAACATGTTTTAAATCAAATGTTTTAAAACAAAAAAAAATGATTTAAAACAATTGTTTTAAATAAAAAAAATGGTTTAAAACATGTTTCAAACCAAAAACGTTTCCTTGCGAGGCAAAATTTGCGGCCCCTATAACGCCGTCCTGAAATGATCATAGCAGTTGAAAAGGACGTTAATACCAAACACACTACACACCATCAAAAAAGTTTATTAGGAAACAAAAACTATTAACAAAACTTGTGAAATTAAAAAATATGTTTATGACAGGAATATATTATGTCTACAAAGAAAAAAAAGACTGGAATAAATTTTGGTCTTTGAAATCAAACACTACTGACAAAAAAACACCGATGCTTAAACATTACCACACAAAGTGGGAAACTAGGTCTGCTAAGCTTGGATTTAACTTAAATTTAAATATGTTGTTGCGCACCCCTTCCACTATTATATGGGATAGTAACTCATGCTAATGGCATTAGTTTACGAGATATAACTATTTAAAATTAGTCATGTAGGCTATTGATGCATATTTACAAATTCGGACAGTTTGACATTATAGTATTCTAAGTGCTCATGTGGGTAAGTCAATAAACTACAATGGTGAAGGTTCCGGCTTCAATTTAATTTCATTTCATTTTTTAAACATGTTTTTTGAACAAATTATACAGGGTGTTTTCGAATTGAGTACAGATTTTTTGGGAGATGATAGAAGAGGTCCTTAGAAGTATTTTTTGTCATATGAACATGGGGTCCCCCGCAGCTCCGTTTACCTACAACACCGGGACGCAGTATGCGTTGGTAGGCCTAGATTATTTTATTTTTAACAATTAACACAAGCAATCTACTGTAATAACTTTTAAAGTAATTGTTTGCAAAGAAATTTAAAGGTACACGTGCTTGTTTGTTGAAAAGTCTTAGGACAAACTTCGTCAAGGAGATTCCATGGTATCCAACCCCTTTGAAAAATACGGTTAGTCCATATGTAAATGAACTATTCGCCTTCTGGGAAAGCAGTAAGTAAAGATTTGTTTTAAAAAGTTCACTTGATGTACTTTTTACATGTGTAAAGTTAAACAAACAGTATGAATCGTTTTACATGGAATGATTATGCAGACATGCATCTGTGTCTCGGTGATGCTGGTAACATGAATGGTGCAAGGCGTTTGTATGCTGAACGTTATCCCAACAGAATTCTTCCCAATTCACGAACATTTGGTGCAGTAGATCGTCGTCTAAGAGAAACAGGCGCATTCGCTCATGATAATCATCAGCGTGGACGTCGTCGATGGTTATGCTCCCCTGAATTAGAGGATGAAGTTTTGGAAAGGTTTAACCGAAATCCATCGACAAGTACTCGTGCGGTCGGAGCTGCTTTGAATACTACTCATACCACTGTATGGAACATTTTACATGACAACCTGCAACATCCGTTCAAGCTTCGAAAGGTGCAGGAATTATGTCCCAATGATCATGGTCCCCGGCGTGCTTTCGCGGAATGGTTTATGCAGCAACAGAATTGGATTCCAGACTTTCCTTCCATGGTTTTGTGGACAGATGAGGCAGCGTTTACGCGAGAGGGAATGTTCAATAGCTACAATAGTCATCTGTGGTCTCATGTCAACCCATGTGCAACACATGCTAACAGTTTTCAGCATCGTTTTTCGTTGAATATTTGGGCTGGCATGATTCACAATGTCCTGATTGGGCCATATCTCCTACCATGCCGTCTTAACGGGCAAACATACCTTGGTTTCCTACAGGAGGAGCACCCTGGTCTTCTTGAAGATGTTCCACTAATGACCAGACATTTGATGTGGTTTCAACAGGACGGCGCATCTTCGCATTACACAAGAGCAGTTAGAGATTACCTAAATGAGACATATCGTGGTCGTTGGATTGGTCGTGGCGGACCAGTTGCTTGGCCACCGAGATCGCCAGATCTCACGCAGATGGATTTTTTTATAGGGAAGCATAAAATCAATGGTGTACTCCGAACTCGTAGATACCGAAGAAGAATTGGCGGCTCGTGTTGTCGCGGCAGCAGATGACATCAGCGACCGTGCAAATCAACTGTTTCCACGCGTACATCAATCCATCATAAGGCGTTGCGAATTGTGCTATGAAGCAAATGGCGGTCATTTCGAACAATTACTGTAAAAGTTATTACAGTAGATTGCTTGTGTTCATAGTTAAAAATAAAATAATCTATGCCTACCAACGCACACTGCGTCCCGGTTTCATTTGATTGTTCAATGCAGTATTGTAAGTAAACGGAGCTGCGGGGACCCAATGTTCATATGCAAAAAATACTTCTAAGGACCTCTTCTCTCATCTCCCAAATAATCTGTACTCAATTCAAAAACACCCTGTATATGAAATTAATATTAATTTTTAAAAACATTTTTATAATTTTTTGCATATTAGATTTCATTTCAGAAAGGTAACAAATTATTTATTTTTAATAACTTATTATACAGAGTGGATACAAAAATGACCCCCCCCCCCTTTTATTATCGTAACCGAAGCAGATATGTAAATTTTGATGAATCCAATGAATAGAAAATTGTGGTGCACTTTTCATCATCCCAAATATGCAAATTGGACACATTCAAATCCTATCTTTAAAACCATAACATATACACGAAAAATTCCAATTGAAGACCTGTTCAACATAGAATTCCGAACAAAACAAAATAAGAAATTTCCTGGTAAACGAATTACATGTTGAATTTATTAGTTACCTCCCTATGCACTTCACAGAGACATTTGAATGTTCAACATGCAAATCAAGAAATTATCAAAAATTACCTTAATAACATCCGCTTTCATGAGGATAAGCAAATAAAAGGAGGCATGTGTCAACATACAGAAGACAGAATTCCAGGATGGCAAGCTACACTTTTTCTGAAATGGTCAACACGATCTTCTGCTTTGGATTGTGATTGTTGGTGATCAGTTTTTGTTTTGGTTGGAATTCCATGCTGAACAAGTCTTCAATTGGAATTTTACGTGTAAAAGTTACGGTTTTGAATGTGTCCTAATTTGCATATTTGAGATGATGAAAAGTACACCATGGGATAGGTCACCCACGACTTCCTATTCATTGGATTCATCAAAATTGACATATTTGCTTCGGTTACGATAAGGGGGGCTCTGTTTGTATCCACCCAGTATTATAAATTGTTAAAAATAAATAATTTATTAACTTCCTCAAATGAAATATAATATGCAAAAAATTATAAAAATATGTTTTTAATAATTAATATTAGTTTCATATATAATTTGTTCAAACATGTTTTAAAAAAATTAAATTAAATTGGGAAAAGAGCAAGAATTGAAACCGGGACCTTTAGCATTGTAATATGTCAACTTACCCATATGACCACGTTGACTGCTTGAAAACAACGTTGTCTGAATTTGTAAATATACATCAATAGCCTACATAACTAACTTTAAATAAATATATCTCTAAACAAATGCCCGAGTTACTATGCCATATAATAGTGGGAGGGGTGCGTAATAACATTTAAATTTCAGTTAAATCCAAGATTAACAGACCTGGTCCTCCCCTTGTGAGATTTGTTTGTTGAGACAGAAACATTACCTTTATTTTATTTAATAAAATTATTTTATACATTTTTTTAAATTATTATTTTAAAAATCATAATAATTACTGTATTAATCAAAATATAATTTAAAGAAATACAGTTTTTATTCATATCAGTAAATAAAATGATTTCAATCTAATGCATCATATTCATGCAGTATGTTTAAAAGCATTAAATAATTCTTCAATAATATGTTTGAAACAGTTGTTTTAAAACTAATTTTTGTTTTAAAACATGTTTAAAACAGTTTAAATTAAAAGTGTTTAAAACAATTGTTTTAAAACAAAAAATGTGATTTAAAAAAAAAAAAAAGGGTTTTCTTTGTTTTTTTTTTTCCAACCGTGAATGTCACACGTGATGATTGAGGGAAAAAAAAAAAAAATCTTTTCATAATTCAACATAAGTGAATTGTATACACATCTGTTTTTTAACTTGAATTGATAGCAACACATACAAATCTCTTTTTGGCAAATGAGGAAGTTCTTCCTGTATTTAATGAGGTGGAGCGTGGCATTATCCCGATCTCAACACTTCAAGCTCACTTCACCTACATCTGACTCATGCGACCGCACGTAGCTAATCATGTGAAAGTATCATCTGAGCGCTTTACGTCAGCAGCTAGTTTCGGGAACGAGGGTTGGTTTCTTTGCTATCGGGAAGATGTGAACTTTTACTCGTTCCTACTCGCTGCTGCCATAACAACAGTCGCTATCGTTCGTAATTCAGGATTGATATCACATGGTTAAAATTTCAGGAATACACTTAATGAAGAGACTAAGGAGTACAACCTGTCATTCACAGTAAATGATTAAAATCCATCTGTAATCGAAGCTTCACAACTGAGTGGATCGCACCTGTCAAATGAGCGGATAATACACATTACAGCTTAGTTTCATTTCGTTTTACTGAGGTATGGCGTCTCTTTTTATGTTCTTCATAATTTTTCAATTGTAATTAACATAAGAGGCTCAGACGAAGCTTAATTAGGGCATTTTGCATTCTAAATATTTCATTCAATATTCAGTTATTCACTGAATATAAGATATTCACTGAATTTATTTAGAACTGTTAGGCCTACATGATCAAAACCGAAACTGATCCATACGATTTTGCTTCTTTGAATAAAATAATTGACCTTTCAAAAATAATAGCATTGGTTAATAAATATGTGCGCTACCGGAAATCGCAATAATTATTTATTTCCAGGTGATACAGAGTAATTTACTTTATTTTATTTTACTTTATTATAATGCTGTAAAGTATATTTAACCCTTAAAAACTTTACAAATCATATATGCAAGTCATATGATTCATAACACGAAGTTACGTGAGCAAACACGGTACAAAGATAAATACCTTAATTATTAAAATAAAATTAAATTAAATTAAATTAAAATTAAATTAAAATAAAATTATAAAATCTACTTAACAAAATGGAAAATTTTGACAGACATTGAGTTTAGGGCCCACACTCAGGGCAGAGGGTGCAGATATGATAATTAATAAAACTCTACTCTCTGAAATTGCTCGATCAATAATCTTATTTGCTAACACACAAACCTGATAATCGAAATGTTTTAACAGATAATATGTTTTAACACTCCTAATATCATAATTCATTTATGTGCTTCGAATCAGAATATTAAAGCCCTTTTATTTTTAGTTTTACTTTTTACTTTACTTTTAGTTTTACTTTTTACTTTACTTTTACTTCTGTTTTATGCTAATTTTCAATAATGCGTTCGTTTTTAAGAATTTATAAATATACAATATTCTTTTCTGAATAAATTTTTTATACTTTTTAAAATTATCTACTAATTTTATTAAAAAATTTTAAAAAAATTTAATAATGTAATTCTGTCTTTGCGAATTATTTATATAAATTCAAAGCGGTAAAATTCTTCTTCAGCATTTAATGTTTTTTAAGGCGTTATGAGTAAAGAAAAAAGATGGAACAAGGAAAAAAATCGATTGGAATATTGGAAATCCTTATCACCTTGTATCATTAAACAAACAATGAAAGTTAAGATCAAATTGCAGCGATAAATAATAGCCTACATATATTTTTTTCACGTGCATTTTTTGTCATATAATACAATACTGAATAATACAACATAAATTACATTCAATTTTTAATCTTATATTTAAAAGGCTATTTAATAAACGCTAAAGGGTTGTCTATTTATCAACTTAAACTACTAGTAGTTTCCAAACTTAAAAGTGGAAAACCTCTTGCTGAACTTTCTGTTTATGGATTTTCTATTATCTTCATAACAACAATGAAATGCCAATTTCAGCGCAGCCTCATGGATGTGATTGAGTTTGAATATTTTAAATCCTATTAAAAAATATAAAATCAAAAATGTTATTCTATCTTTAGGAGAATAAGTTGCTTTTGCTCTCATGTCTTTATTTAATCTTCGTTTTCAGTTAATACTGAATATTTATGTACCCAAACCTTAAAAATAATTAATAATTTATAGTTAGATTTCAAAACAAATATTTTTAACAAAACGTATTATAATTCTGTTTCGCTCTATTATTTTCTATTAGAAACTCATTTCTTCGCTTACAAAGCATAGTAATTTTGACATACTTGATATTAATTAATTTCTCGCAATGAAATTATTCACTAAAACGTAAATTAAGTTTTCATTTTTCCTTTTTACTTTCTTCTCCTGAAAAAAAAATTTTTTTTTATTAAATATGAAAAACTTGCCCATTCCCACGTTTTCCTCTTCCATTAAGCTCTTGTTGTTTTAGGAAAATTATAACACATGAAATAACTGGTGATCCAAACGACTGTATTGTACAGGGTGTTGTAAATAACTACAGGGCAGTTTAACGGGAAACCTACCTGCTCGATTGCAGGGGCCGGCTCGGTCGATTGGCAGAATGGAGGGAGATGAAGGTGGGCTGCAGCAGCCAGCAGTTTCCACAGTCGGGTAAGGGGAGGGTTAACGTCAAAACTGTCATGTTTTTGTCGTTCTTGTTCCCGGGTGACACTTTCTCAGCAGTAGAGCAAACTGGTCTGCTGCGTCTCGTGGCTTTGGCCTTGTCTGCTACGAGACGCAACCCGGGTAAGGCCGTGACAACCAAACATAATAAAATTACAAGTATGAAATGTTATTTTTTACTATTCTCATCTGTTGAATTTTTGAATTGTTTGTTGGTCCCCTCTACCTGTGTTAACTTTTTCTATACCTACCCTGTAAAAACAGGGTGCACCCCTCATTGGCTCAATTGGTCATGCCCTTTGCCAAACAAACAAGTTTAACAAAATAAAATTACCCTATTATCATTTAATATCGAGCCAGCTCCTGCAATCGAGCGGGCTTCCCGTTATACTGCCCTGTAGTCCCGTTATACTGCCCTGTAGTTACTGTAGTTATCTGCAAAACCCTGTACAGGATGAGTCAAAAGTCGCAGTACACCCTGTTTTTTCGAAAACCTTGCAGGAATTGGGAAATCTGAATATTCCAGTAAGGTATGGGTGAGGTGGTCTATCTTTTACGGTATGTATCGAACATTGAAATCGGCCATCTTGAATCTAAGTCAATTTTTTTTATATGGAAACTGGGTCGTGTGATATATCAAATGACATCAGCATTGTCTGACAATTTCATTCCTGTAATCAGATTTGAAGTAGCAGTTATGGTTCAAAAATTACAACACATATTGTCTGGAATTACAGGCTGGACTGTTCTCCATAAAGGACATTCATTTAATGTGTTCAACATGGTGTCCCTCTTGGTCAAGGCACATTTGAAGGCGCTGAATCCATTGTTGAGGTTGTCTCGTCAGTAGCATTTATTGGACGGCCACTCCGTGCCTTGTCAACCACAGTCCCAGTTTCTCGGAATTTCTCAATTAAGCACCTGACAATGTTGTGTGAAATTGGAGGCCTTTCTGGATGACGATTGTTAAAATCTGCAGCTATGACACGGAAACTTCGTTCTCCAGACATCAAAATGACCTCAGTTCTCTCCTCCGTGGTCAAAGCCATCTTCAGTTACCTGCTATAAAATGAAACAAACTGTGTTGTAACTTCTGATCCATAACTGCTACTTCAAATATGTTTACAGGAAAGAAATTGTCAAAAATGCTTATGTTATTTGATATATCACACAGACCCCCTTTCCATTTAAAAAAATTGACTTAGATTCAAGATGGCCAATTTCAAATTGGCGGCCATGTTCGGTACATACTGTAAAAGACCACCTTCCCCATACCTTACTGGAATATTCAGATTTCCCAATTCCTGCAAGGTTCTCGAAAAAGCAGGGTATACTGCGACTTTTGACTCACCCTGTAGTATTATTCCCTAAATGTCTACCTTTTTTTGCATACTCTGTAAATTTTCGTAGCCAAGACTTAAAGTAAGGAAAAATCCTTTCCAAATACATTCCAGTTTCTATTCGCGAGTGAAAGGAAATATAGAGGGCGCCACGGTCGTTCTGCTATTGCTGCCATGAGTGGTACAGAAACCTGCATTGGTGAAGGAATAGATATCGTCGATTCTAGATACATGAACGTAATTTTTCAGACAATTTCCTTCGCAAAAATTTTTGACTATGCAGGAGGAGAGGGTAGACGATGTTTCGTAGAAGGAAAGGCGGTGGTGGATGCGAAACAAATCGTTACACGCTGTATTGTTCATCCCATTAAACGAAAGCATGAAGCTATTTTCTCTCTGCCAACAAACATCCATGATTCAGTCTGTCATCACCTCCGCATGAAATTAACATTGCTGGGGAGGCTACAGCAAAGAAAAGGATTTTCATGTGTGTCTGCACATGCAAAGCTGGAAATTTCGGAAAATGCAAGCATATAATTGGAACTTTTTTGGTTAAAGTCCAGAGTAGAGTCCCCTAATTTTCTAGGATGATATCGATCAGCCCCGTCGCGTTTATGCCTGGATTTATTATTGTAACATATCTAATTAATAAGTAAATGATTTTTCATATTATAAAAATTGTATTTTAAGAAATTTATGCGGAAAAAATCACGAAAGTCCCGTGGCGGTGTATCTTAAATGATGGGCAGCCATATTTCTCGGTATCTTAAATGATTGGTCATTAATGTCGGCCCGGCCGCCCGTCATTTAACGTACACTGTCACGGGACTTTCGTGAATATTTTCCGCATAAATTTCTTAAAGTACAATTTTTATAATATGATAAATCATTTACTTATTAATAAGATATGTTATAATAATAAATTCAGAGCATAAACGCGACGGGGCTGATCGATGTCAGCCGAGAAAATTAGGGGAAGCTACTCCGGACTTTTACCTTGCGTTATCTTGCGTGATTTTCTTATAAATAAGTTCTAAAAGAAGGCGAATCATTTACTTATTAACTAAATGTGAAGCAGTAATAAATTTAAGGCAGAGA
>JAHWFO010065563.1:0-11154 GCA_023313115.1 Rhysida immarginata
AAATAATATCTTATTCGCATATCTATCTTGTTCTTAAGATTCTAAAAATATTTAGTTATAATATATTAAGTTATTAAATAACTATAATATTCTAAGCGATTAAAATATCTTTACAAATGGTCTTTTGTATTTTAAGAAGTCCCGATTCTCGTAATGACTTTAATATTTATATCAGAAATTATCTCTTATGTTATAGTTAATTCAAGATATCATGATATTTTCAATTAGGCAAATTATTAATTTTTTATTTAAATTGATCGCATGAACGTTGGTGGTCTAAGTTCGCATTGATTACCTTCTTTTGAATTTTCTGTTAATCTTCAGCCTATTTATTATTATCACACACGAACACAGAAAACTTTTGAAACATATTTATGTATTTTAATAAAAGGAGTTTATAATCATTTTATTTTAGCAATGTATCTTATTTAATGTCATAATATTTTTGCCATTGTGCATCTACGGAAGTTAGTTTGTTTATTAAGCAAAGGAATTATGCAGGAAGTGTATTCATTTATCTTTCAAAATTATAATGTCAAGTTTAATTACAAAAATCTATTACTAAATATTAAATAATAATATTCTAAAATTCAATAGTAGATTTATAGGGATTAAATAATTACCTTACTAACGCAAATTGCTGATCGTAATAGAGACCAAACTAAATTGATAATGCTTAGGTCGTATTTAAATTACAAACTTTCCAAAACACTTCATGAACAAAGGGATTTTTTTATTTATGATTAAATGATAGTTTATTCTATTCCATTTAATTATCCTAAAGGGTTAGTGTAGAATCATTATTCATATTATTTAAAAAAAAATATCATAAAAAGCCAAAAATAATTCAAACATAAATTAGGTTATCATCTGTAAGCTGTAAACCCGAAAAAACTCTAGCATTTTTTTCATATATCAATTTTTTATTATGTTATGAAGTTTTAGTCATTTTAAATGATATAATCTATATAATATATAAACACTATATATATTAAACATATAAAACTAAGTATGAAATATTTTTTTACCTGGAACAATTGCAGTGTAGAAAGTTTGGCAGGAAACTTGGCATTGCATTCCATGGTCAGCAAGATTGACTGGCATTCTCTCTTAAGAACCTTCTCGAAGTTTTGATGTAGGAAACTCGTTGAAAAATACGATACAAAAAACACATAGTATTACAGAATACTTTGTAGAAGTGTTGTACTAGGCTTTGGATAGTAATTAAAACTTTCTATAGTGCTGGTTTTCATTAAGCGAGACGGAGGTTGGTGTTATCGCAACTTCTGGCTCCAATGACTAAGCCCCAACAACAACCTTCTACCTTCTACAACCCGTAGCCACTAGCTGTATCAAAATGGGGTGGAATGTGTTTTATCTTCCTTAATGTGTTTATCCATGCTGAAATAAACGCTATATTAGACAGGATTCGGACAAAATTCTGGGGCTTTATTCTCTGAAATAATATCAAACATTACATCTCAGTCAAATCCTTCTTAATTCAGATTTGGAGAATTTCTATTCTGAAGATTATCTTTCCCAAAAAGTCCAAGCACAGTTCATCTCTGGGATTTCTTCTTATTTTTCAATCCCCACCAGTACAATAACATCATGCTTTACTCTTATTCTGTTCTGCCTTCGATTATATTGTTTTTCACTTTTGTATGAGAAAAAATTAAGTTAAAGCCCACAGCCGTCACAAAAAGAAATAAAAACTCAATAAAAATGGGAATTCTCAATTAATTCTAAACATCTTTTTATTTAAATTAAACTCTTAACTAGTTTTAATCTAAAAACGTTTAATTTTTCCCAAAACATAAAATTCATTAAACGAAACCCAAAAGAGTCCAAACGTCTACTGTCACCCTAGAAGATAATTTTAGGTTTCCTTCAATCAGGTAAATGAGTAAGCTTTAACTTGATCGTCAAGCTCTTTCACTTATATCTTCTGCATTGAGCTTCCTATTGCAGTCAAAAGTTTTGTGACTAATTCTTTCTTTACTTTCTGTTTTTTGTGTTTAGGCGAATCTTTTTTTTTTTTCGACAAACGCCTACAGGAAGCACAACCAGACCGACGGGGAAGGTAATTGGGGGGAGGGGAAAATAAGGGTGATGGACTGGCTAGTTAGTTAAATTAGTATGGAACGCCGATCTTAACCTATCTGATACCTCACGGTCTTTTCGTCAACATCATCGTCAATCACTCGGGCGTCGTCGAACTCGATATGCGGCCTTTTTTTTCAGTGAAAGAAAGAAACTCTACTCGTTCTTCCAATTTATTTCTCCTCGCTCATTCGTCTTCTTCTTCCTGTGGTTTACTGTGAAATAAAATCAAAAAAACAAAAGACAGTCTCTGGCCAAACTTAATTATCATGGCCAAAATTCAAACGCTTTTACCAGACAAAAGTGTTGGACCACGCCTTGAAAGTTTGTAGCAAAGTTCAGGCTTGGAACATCTATCTCAGGGCCCCTGGGACATCGTCGCACTGATAATTTATCGGTTTCCACATGGCCCAAAACGAACGCCTCATCGTATTTTGAAAACCTATTATCGAAGTTCCATGGTGGATCCGGAACATCCCTCATGCCCAAAAAAAAAAACTTCAACCGTTCACTGCCTCTTCCAAAATTCAGAAGCCCAATCCAAAAACAAGCCAGAAACCAAAGTTAACAACATTGTTATCATCCTCACGCATCTAACAATCCAAACTCTAAGGTAAGTAAGCTTTTATTTTCAACAATGGCTTAGTCAAAAATATGCCAAAATTATCTTAGTTCATTTTATTTATCACAATCTTGTTTCCATTTCATTAAATTCATCGGTGAGATAAGGGTTCATAATACTGTTTCTATCAACGAAATTGGTAGTAACTTTACAGTATAACATAGGGACGTCAGAGATTCCAACTAGTTTTTCCTTTTATTCCCGGCTTTATCAAGGATAACACAACAAGTGGCTCGCAGGCCTTATATACAGAAGCAAGGTACATAGTATGCAAAGAGATTGGAGGATGGAAATAGAAAGTGAACCAATCAAGAAAATAGGAAAACCAATAACAGAAATTACTATATGAAACCGAGAACAGAAAATACCAATGAAACCAATAACAAAAATTATTATAGGAAACAAAACAAAATGATAAAAGAGGAAAGCAAACAAATCGCGGACCGAATAGAGAGCGCATATCTTTTTGTCAGAAGACAAGAAGATTTACAAAAGAGAATGAAAGTAAAATTATATAAAAATATCTGAAAATAAATAAATTATACAAGTTCGGAGACAGAGTTAAGTATGGCATAGACATCAAAATCCGTTTGGCAATTGAGGAGGAGGCCAGGAGTAGATCTCTTGGCTTTAAATATTTCTATTCACTCAAGGGTCGCAGTCTTGAACGGGTCGTTGCATTTGTGTAAGATGGACATCACTTCATCTTGGGTTTTCAAAGTATGTAAGATGGTTGACATAGTGGGAATTACGATCTTGTTTCTCGTAGGAGTTGACGTGTTCCTTGAAACGTATTTTGAAGTTACGGGTCGATAAGCCTATGTAAAATTTATCGCAGAAGGCGCAGTTCAAGCGATAAACTCCGGATCGGGCGAAATCGTCAGATGCAGTTAGGGTAGTTGGGCGCAAGGTACGAAGAAAAGGGGTAGGGGAACGAAAAGAAACTTGGAGGCCAAGGGAAGACAGGAAATTGGAGAGGCGGGAGAAATGGGGGCCGAGGTGTAATAGAGAAACCCACTTCTTACGTTGGGTTATATCAGGAGGGGGGGAACTCGGGTTAAGGAAGGCACGTCTACGTCTTTGGAGGGTACGGGAGAAGGTAGAGGACGAGAAGCCGTTCATACGGGCGAGGGTGTGGATGATACGGAATTCGGAGGTGCGGGAAGGGGGGCTGAGGGGTAACTTCAGGGCACGGTCAATGAAGAAGCATAGGGAAGCGTGTTTGTGGACGGCGGGGTGTGAGGAAGAGCAGTGGATTAGATTAGACGATGTGGTAGGCTTACGGATAACAGAGAACGAGAAACGGTTAATTTGGAGGTTGTTAGTAATGAGGATGTCAAGGTACGGGATGGAATTGTTAACTTCTTATTTCCGATATGTGGATGACATCCTTATTATTTACGATTCTCGTTCCTCCTCCCCCACTGACATCGCTGACACTTTCAATTCCTTCTCTCCCCATATCCAATTTACTTACGAAACAGAAGTTAACAGTTCCATCCCATACCTTGACATCCTCATTACTAACAACCATTGAAATTTATCGATATTGCATCATCATTTTATGTTCATTGTTATAATTCTTGGAAAGATTGCTTTGCCATTGCATCATCATTCTGTGCTGATTGTTATTGGTGAATTCCGCCTTGATACCATTGGTGATGCGAACACAATGGGCCTATTGTTGCACAAACTTTGCTTTGCATTTTTGGTCCTGAGATATATATTGTTGGTCCATGCAGTGTGTTTGTGAATTGCGTGCTGATACCATTGTTTGTGAATTGCGTGCTGATACCTATTGTTGTACAAACTTTGCCTTGCATTGTTGGTCATGAGATATTTCTCATTAATATGCCTTGCCATAACCATGAATATCGATTTTTTATCGATATTTATTATTTTTCCGAAATCTGAGGTAGACAATGACCTTCCTCATGCTTGAAGGTCAAGTATGCAAAATTTCATCAAGATCGGAATAAAACTGTAGATTTGTATATAAAACAAACAAACAAACCCACAAACAAACAAACATCCTTCTTTATATATATATATAGAAGATTAATTAAATTGGTGGCCAAACTTTGAAATGAGTGATGAGGTGTATTTATCCTTTAAGAAACCTTGCATTGACTTTAAAATGAATTGAACCTAATGACTGACTAGTTTACCCTCTCCCCCTTTCTAATGACGTTTGGAGAGATGTTACTGCACAGCAATTGACTTTAAAATGAATTAAACCTAATGACTGACTAGTTCGTCCTCTCACCCTTTCTAATGACGTTTGAAGCGATGTTATTGCAGAGCAAAAGATGAACTTGGAACAGGAGAACAGTGACTCACCGTCGCATCGCCAAGCATGGAGCTGACGGAGCCATCTTTTCTCATTCCTTCAGTTCCCTTCAGAGTTGCCACCGGAAATTTTATGCATCGCTACTGATTATAACTACATTAGTCTTCAACTAGGTCATTCTTCAACTACCTCAGCTAGAGACTTCAAGTGTTTTATATCTGGTGTCTTTCTTCATACGATCTAAAGTGCTCTTCATGTGTCATCATATGAACTTTTCGCGTTATGAAGAACTTAACTTCGTTTAACAACTGTTGGACTGACTGAATTAATTTACGGACCAGCTTTCATGAACTTTTATCAACTGGACTATCTATTCATGGTAAATAATGAGCACAACATTTTAATGAATTGACTATATTTAACGGTAAACGGACTATAAGTGACAATTCTTTATTAGTTTACAATTTTTCCGATCAACTTAAAGCGTTTATATTTTCTCTAAACCATTTATAAATAATTATGGCATTTGAATCTTAAATGAAATTTTTATATATCCTTGGTACATTTTAAATATTCTGTTACAAAGTTTTTGTAAAGAGTTTACAGCTTTTACACTTTTATTAAGTTAATATATCTGAACGTTTGAGTTTTTTACATTTTCTACTAGCATGATATACAATATATATATTCTCATGTCTTACTCGTAAATGATTTTTACTTAGAATTTTCCATATGTTGGCTAAGTTTATCTTCAGTTTACACAAGCAAATTTTTCTCTTGTTTTATTTTAGTTTGTTAAACATGCAAAATCTTGTCTCAATTTATAATGTGACTCGGTAGTTTTATCCAATATGATTATCTTACTTTTACGTTTTGTTAAATTAAATCTTTACTACTTTTATATGAAACATACCATAGTTTTTCTAAAATATTCAATTACATAAGCATTCAAGCTTTTGTAAAGTAGTTTTATTCTTCATGGTATGTGCACATAATATGAAGTCTTTCCTCATTTGTATTTACGAATTTTATTATTTTATTAAGTAACACTGAGAATATAATCCATAATTTCCTTATTGAAAAATTTTATCATATATGTAAATCCTGTATTCAAATTAATGTGACTTTTTAACTTTTACATTATTTCTTGAATCTTCTTTAATAAAAATAAAACATTGTGAGTTTGTGATGATGGACGAGAGAAGGGATGTGAGTAAACGTGAGTTTGTACCCTCAAAGACCAGCAACGGAGAATAATAGAGTGGACACCGCATAGAATAGGAGAATTAAGGTATGGCTGTAACGTACCTATACGTGGGGTTGATGTGGGTTTAATAAGAATTGCAAAATAGCGCATATAAATAAAATTGATTTTATTAACTAAGACAGTATTGATTTGAATAATTACATCTTATTATAAGCATAGATGGATCACGCAACCCTCTTGCAAACTAGCCTGTGCGAACGTCAGGAAATGCTTAACTCTTAATTCGAGTAGTACAAATACGAAATAAAAATAATAAACAAATTTACAGATTTCTAAGGCAAAAACTTAAAACGCCAACTTTTAACGGCTAAGCCAATTGCCTAACGTCAGTTGTCTATTATTAAAACACTCGAGAACTGACGGGGAAATAACCCCTTTCGGAAAAATAACTATTGTTCCATCTAAGAAGTTCACGCCACTTCGGAGTGCACTTCTTTCCAAGTATAACTTTAAATTCTATGAGATACCTTTGGCAATTCTGATAAAGTCTAAAGTTACCGACACAGCTATCACACTGGTCCCATGAAATAATTAGGTGCTTTAATAAAAGTCTTTTCCTATATTATTTCTAATTGCCTCATTTCATAACAAGTGAATATTAATTCAATTAACTGATCCGGTGAAAGAAAAGTCATTCTTATCGGACAGCGCCCGCTGTCATGAACTGTACTGTGAGCGACGAGGCCTCCTCGTCCTGAGCTTTGAATTTTAGCTTTTGTTGAGATTTGTCGGGAAGTCTCTTTTGGCAGTCGATGCAACCAATATACGACTCGTGACGTCCGGCTTCTCCTTCGGCTATTTTCTTCCAACTGCGTTGGCAACGAAGATCTCGTCGCGTAGCCCTTTTGGGGGGAGGACTACTGGAACCCAGGGTCGTAGTTGCTCGTCTGGGATGAGGGTGACCAAACGAGAACCTAATGCAGAAGGAACAGAATAAATATGTATTAACGTTAGCCGGAGTTAAGTTGCCTGCACACGCAGCATTCGCCCAATTACACCCACGCACAGAATCACTCCAACAACGCGCAGCCCGCAACTCGCACTCACTGGGTGAGAGAAATTTGTGAGTCTCGCAACGCGCTACGCAGGGAACACCGGTGCTATGCGCGCTTGCGTTGCTATCGTCCTTCACATCAACGCAAATCAGACTTGCGTCCCGCCTTTGAATTTGTGGAGGTGCTATTCTCTTAGCTGAACCTCCAAAGTCGTCCACTATACGTAAGGCTTGGTTGGCCGGCTCTTTATCAAAAACTGGCCGACGCCTGTTCCATTGACGCGTTCTAACCGGGGCTGGTGAGCTTTCCCTTTGTGGCGTTCGGGAGGTAATACCTTCCTTATTTCCGCGACGAACACGGCGGCTCTTCCTTATTTTCGTATTATGCTCGGTAAAAGAATTCGAATATCTTACCTGCCGCTCGTGCCCGCGCCCGGAGGAACCTCGTATCGCCGAACGCCCGGAAAGCTCCACTGCCTCACCCCGATCAACGAACACGTCTTTCTTCATCCGAATCCCAGGTAACTCTCCTCTACCTTCACTCTTCTCCTCTCCTCGTCTCCTTTTCAATCTTCCCCTCTTTTTCATTGGCTCTCGCCGCGTCTCTCCTCTAACCTCTCTCTCTCTACCAATCTCAAGACTCTTATTTTCCACCTTCTTTTTCACATAAGGCGCTTTTATTATTGGCTTTCGACCCTCCGCCGTCGTCTGCTTTACACTTTTCTTCACATGAACTGGGGTTTGAGTGCTCGCTATCGCGACCCCTCCCAAATCTTGTGACACAATCCCTGGGGCCCTTTCACAAGAACTGGGGATTTGTGACGCTCCCCCAGTCCCTTTTGTCTTACTCTCTCCGAAATAGCGAGACAGCGCATCCGCGAAAATATTTTTTTCCGCTTTTATATAATGCAGCGTGACTGGCAGCTCTAAAAGATTTTGCACTGCGTGCGTCTGCATTCGTGAAAGTTTCCCCTGCGCCAATATACATGACACTGCCTGATTATCGGTATAAATGCAAGTTCTAACTTGTTGTATATATGCTCTCCAGCAGCTAGCTGCATGAAGCACCGCCATCAACTCCCGCTCGTAATTAGAAAAATGACGCTCCTCCCTCCTCCATTGTCTGGATTCGAAAGCTAGAGGAAACAATTTCCCTTTGTGCATCTGGAGCGCTACTAGGCCAATCGCTACTTCCGACGCGTCTGCTAGAATATGCAGCCTCTTATTAGGAGAAAATACCTTTAAAATAGGGGGTTTTGTCAACGCCTTTTTTAACGTTTCAAATGCCCTTAGCCTTTTCTTATTCCACACAAAAGGCTCTCCTTTCTGCAGCAGCTGAAATATGGGGGCGGCCACTTCCGAGAATTTGGGTATAAATGCCCTATAAAACTGCACCGACCCCATAAAAGACCTTACCTGCTGCAGGGTTTTGGGCACCGGCCACTTAACGATAGCCTGAACGAGACGGTTGTCACATGACCTTCCCTTTCCTGAGAAGTGGTAACCCAGGTAATCAACTTCTCTTACCCCGAACCTGCACTTTGATAACTTTAAATAGAATCTATGCCGTTTCAACCTTGCTAAAACCTGTTCAGTTAATTTTTTTAACTTGCTTAAATCTTCCGCATAAATTAATATATCGTCGAAATAGCAAATTACCCCCTGATCCAAAATGTCCCATAAAGCTTCATTCAATGCTTTCGAGAATGTAGCTGACGCCCCCTTTAGACCAAAAGGCATCACTAGGAACTCGTATAGCCCATACCGCGTCTTGAAGGCCGTCATCGGCACATCTTGCTCTCTCATGCGGATTTGATAATACGCCTCCATTATGTCCAATTTAGTGAAGAACTTAGCATTGGTGAGTTTATCAATTAGACAATCAATGCGCGGTATGGGGTATCGGTTATCCCTAGTGATCCTGTTTAACTTCCTAAAATCAATACACATCCTCAGCCCTCCGTCTTTTTTAACTACAAAGAGGACTGGGGATGCGTATTCAGCTGTGGACGGTCTAATGAGTCCCTTACCCAGCAATTTCTCTATGTTCCGCCGGACCTCCTCTTCCTCGTCAACACTTAGTTTGTACAGCGGTGAATCAAACGGCACCGCGTCCTGTGTAGGTTCCAACTTGTGAACAGTCTCCCTTTTCGGAGGTAGCCCCCCAGGCAGCTCCTTGGGAAACAGGACATCATATTTTTTAACCAACGACCTGAACTCGGGGTTCACTTGCTCGATCTCGTTAGACAGCTCCTTGGCAGGAACTTTTTCCTGCTGCTTTGCAAATACCGCAAAGATGGGCACTTCTGGCTCCTTGGATATTACATGCAACAGCTCTACTGAAGAAATCTGGTGCACCTCGTCTTCCTGGCATTTCCATGCTGGTAACAGCATCTCCTGGCCCCGGCACTTGACACGGCATCTTTGCTTACGCCAGTCTACATTTGGCTGAGCGGACTTGAACCATGTCACCCCCAAAATAACATCGTACTTCTCTATGGGCAACACATTAAAGTTACCCAGGTAGCTGTACGCTCCCATTTTAATAGACAGACCCTGTACCTCTGATGCTATGCTCTCTTGAAGACCTGTCAAAAATGATGCGTGTCTCTTGGTTGCTACAGCCCGACTACGGATGCCCACCTGCCTTATCAGATTCTCACTGATAAAATTTTCCTTGGCCCCCGTATCCAGCAAAATCTTAACCGTTTTGTTTCTTATCCTACCGGCCACTACACAAAAGTCCCCTTGCTCCCTGTTATCAACGAAGCTGACTTCAGTGCCCTTATCCTTACAAAATCTCTGGATGTGTCCGGGTTTTTTACATCGGAAACATATGATAACTTTTTCTTTCTTTTTCTTGCCCCTGTTCACCTCCGCGGCATCAATATCCATGGGCTCACCCCCGAGTCCGCCCCCTGGCATTATCGGCCCATCCTGTGCTTGGTGCCACAATTCAAGATAAGCGATGGCCTCGTCTACCGCCTTGAATTGCTTCATCCTCATGCTTACTTTTAGCATTCTGGGCAGTCCCTCTAAAAACCATAGGAGCTTATCATGCTCCGAAGCCTGTTGTATACCTCCCAGTATGCGTCTAAATTTAGCAATATAGTCCGTTGCATTACTGCCCTTCATTTTCAAATTCAAGATGTCTCTTCTTAAGGTAACTTGTGTTTGCCCCTTCGAAAATGCTTTCACCAAGGCTATCTTAAACTCTTCCCACTTTATTTCCTTCCCTGTAGCAAATTCCGTGAACCATAACAATGCACTTCCTCTTAAAGAGCCTATTACTGCTTTTGTGCATCCCACTGGTCCTATATCTTTACAATTAGCCACTAGTTGAAAATGCTTTAAAAATAGATCAACATCCTCCTCGGCCCTTCCAGCAAACGTCGGGAAGGCTATCTGTTGTAACGCTTTCCTCTCTGCGTCCATGATTAAACCCACTGTCTAATCCTATCCTTAACACTAAGTCTACTTACAAGTTGCCACGAACTACTTAGCCGCCCAACCCCACGCACTGGATTGAAATAACCTGCGAGCAACACCCCTGCAGATCGACAACACTGACCAAACACCAACGAAGCCAATGATTGGAGCCCCGGAACCTAAGTGGGAAATAAAAAAGAGAACAATTACTAACTAGAACGACCAATACTATCCTAAGAATCTAATAACCAAATTATTTATAATTGTGGAAGCGTAGCTTTTTTTTTTTTTTTTTTATTCTTAATAGGAAGCTATAAACTTTGAAACCAATTTTTTCTTTTTTAGTTCCAAAAATCGCCGCACTCGTCGATTGGCGCGCTGCTACCAAGCCGCCCCCCCCCACTGTAACGTACCTATACGTGGGGTTGATGTGGGTTTAATAAGAATTG
>JAHWFO010065564.1:0-12758 GCA_023313115.1 Rhysida immarginata
AACACGTGTGAAAGATATTTCATTGACTTGACCGTTGATTTGAGCAATTGCTCATATTCTGCAACACAGCGTCGAAGTTCATTATGGCTTTTATTTTCACAAAAGAAGAATATGCAAATATTCATTTTTACTATGGGTTACTGCTGGTAACGCTGCACAAGCCAGCAGGTTGTACGTGGATGCAGTTTCTCATAGGCGCCATCCACATTGAGAGGTGTTTTTGAGGGTACACCAAGTTCTCAGGGAGACAGGATCGTTCAGACGTCGATGTCTCACACACGATCGAAACCAGATATAATGTTTATAGGACATTTTTGTTCCATTTGAACCATGCAATGTTTCTAAACAATTATGCTGGATAAGTTTGGGTCACCCTGTAGAATTAAAAATTGTAGTTTTCCAAAAAAATAAATAAATAAATAAAAATATATTTGTGTAGCTTTAGTCTTAATTTAAAATTTAATTTAATTTCTATGCATTTGAACATAACGAATTTATTATTGATAATAACAATAAAATGTTCTTGTTGAGTAATGAAGTAGTAAATCTGTGACAAAAAGAATGGTTTGAATTACACAGGCCAACAAAAAAAAAATCTTTTAAAATTCATTTGTAACGATAAGACCTGATTCTCGTACGCTTTCTTTTGTGCTGAATCCGAATCTCGGATTTTTTTTCTCTCACCAACAGATTTGTTTATCAATGAAACACTTTTAAATTATTCAGAGTTTGGGGCCTGATAAATTTCCTTGTGACCCAAAAATATGGATACTTTAACATTGCAGCCGCTTCTCTTCATGCCGATTACTTTTTACATGTCAGTCCTTATGTGCGTAACTCGGAAACCTGACGTGAAGGAAAAAATCTAAAAGCAGATGATTCAGCGCACAAAAAAAAAACAAAACAAAAAAACCCCCACAAGAATAAGGCAAATTCATTCAAGATGATTTTTCATCGACGGCCTGAGTTATTGCAATGAAATAAATGTGACGAATTGGATCCGTTCAGCTGACTGAATCAGAAAGTGATTTATGACAAAATTAGAGAATCGAGTTTGGAATTTGACCACGCAAATCAAAAATTGTAAGTTTCCCGCTTCTCTGCTTGCATGCGACCGAAGATTATAACGAACAAATCGTGTTGTTTATAATTTCGCTGGCTTTGTTTCGTCTATGTTCAGACTATCGCATTCTTTCCGAGGGGAGGTAAATTGTTACGCTCCTCAGCTCGCATTCAACCGCCGAAGAAATCCTTAAAACCCTTAAGGAGAAATTCTTATCGGCGAGCGACTTATCGACCGATAGCTGTCGAAATTTCTCGGCAATTTCCGTGGTAGAAGTTCGCGTTTTGTTTAGTTTCTTTTAGTTAAAATAACATCACGTCACTGGGTCTACCCTATTCGATGGGAAAACTGAGGAGGAAAGTTTTAGCGTTTTATAAAATAAACTCGAAACAATAACGTTATCAGATCATTTCGTCACATCATTCACTTTGTCCCAGAATCACTTCCCGCCACATCATTCACTTTGTTCTAGAATCATTTTATTTCTAAGTCAACTCGACCTGTTCTGTAGGCCACATTGAAGTCGTCCAATGAGCTTGCAATGAGGATTGTGAGTGATCAACTCATCGTATTTTGGTGAACGTTTTTTTTTTTGTTTTGTTTGGAATTTGCAGTTGAACAAATGTTCAATTAGAATTTTTTCGTGCATCTCTTATGGTTTTCGAGATAGAATTTAGATGTGCCTTAATTTGCATATTTGAGATGATGAAAGGCGTGCCATCAGATAGAGCACCCTCCAGTTCCTAATCATTCCTTGTATTGGAATTTGCGTAACTACAATGGTATCCAAGATAGGAAGGGGGTGACAGACTTTTAACTCACCCGGCATAATTTTAAAAAAGAATGATTACCCTGCCTTGTAAACATCTATGACAAATGTTGAAGGACTGATGACGATGCAGATACTTTTGAGGGGACTATCCAACGAATTATTGAAGAATGTATTATTTGTCTCAATGAAAGGAGTCGCTGCCTATAGTGAATCTATTAACTTTTATTCGCTGAAATAAATGCTACAACATTTCTTTATTTTTTTTAACAAAATTATATCATAAAAGACTTAACCCATTTTCATAAGTTTAAGGTTCCCTCTAACAGTGTATTAGTTTCCTTCGGTTCTACATTTTGCCGTTTCAGAGTAGTTAGCTGCACAAAATTATCTACATAGGGACACATGTAAAGAGGGATTTTTTAAAATTTCAATGTACTGTATTTTCTCGAATCATGAGTTTTTAAGTCAATTTCAGAGGGAAAAACCACCATGAATTGGAATTCAAGTTTGGTGTATCCTGGCGTTGTCTTCCTGGAACACTCCAGTTCGATCAGAAAAAAGAAACTCGTCCAAGAATGGATTGACATGGTCATCCAGCAGATTCAGACACTCGGCTGCATAACATTGCGAATACAGACCAGAGCAACAGAAGCAAACCCAGATCATCGCAGAGTCTCCACAGGCTTGGATAGTGCGGTTCTTTTCTTACCCTGATGCACTCATCATC
This sequence comes from Rhysida immarginata, assembly GCA_023313115.1. NCBI lineage: Eukaryota > Metazoa > Arthropoda > Chilopoda > Scolopendromorpha > Scolopendridae > Rhysida > Rhysida immarginata. The sequence continues at coordinate 2,563 of JAHWFO010065564.1, forward strand.
TATGAGGGTGGGTCGAAAAGTAATGCCTCCATGGTTGTAATTTTTTTATTTTTTAACCGATTTTCAAAATTCTTTTTGTATCTTATACTTATATTTGTCCTCTGTGTAATGCATTATTCACTTTTCGACATAGTCCCCATTCCTTTCCACGCATTGCGCCAACGCGTAACTAGTCGGATGAACCCGTCGAAGAAAAATTCCGGGGTTTTTGTCGACGCCAGGATTGAATGGCAGCTTTGGACCCTCTTCTATAGCTCGATAACGCTCGCCTGCATAAAATCCCCACATACAGAAGCGTTGCAGCGCGTACAGTTCAAAGATGGAAGACCTTTCACCTTGTGACTTTCACCACTTCCCAAAGAAGAAAGAGCACCTTAAGGGACATGAGTTGCGTTCTCATGATGAGGTGAAAGATGCCATTCAATTCTCGTGTCGACAACAACCCCCGGAATTCTGCTCCGAAGGGTTCATCCGATTATTCATGCGTTGACGCAATGCGTGGAAAGGGATCAGGACTCTGTCTAATGGACAATAGTGCATTATATTAAGGACAAATGTAAGTTTCAGATATAAAAAGAATTTTGAAAATCGGTCACCAAATAAAAAAGTTACAGCTTTTCGACCAATCCTTGTATGTAGGATAGGGTAAACCTGTATTCATCAAACCTGATGACTTTTTTCATCTGCTCCATTTTCCAATTTTTCTCCTCCCGGGCGAACAGTAATCATCTTTTCCTATTGTTTTTAATAAAAATCGGATATCTTGTGGCAGAGCAGTTGCTTAGTTACAGTCCTTAAATTTTCGTCGCATTGTGCGGATGGATAAGCTTTTGATTTCCTTGTTAAACTTTTCTGTCAGGTCTAATGTACTTTTCTTCGGTTTTTCCTTCATCATGCGTCTTAATGATCTCCAGTCACGATTAGTCAGAAGTTTTTTCCGATCACAGTTACTACACGGGGTTGATGATTCAGATCTTTCCTTCTAAGGCTTTACTAATTGTTGAACACTTTTTACTCAATCCCAGTAATTGCCGCAATCTCTTTGCTTGTTTTCTCTGTTTGGAATAAGCCGATAATTTGCTCCTTCTGAAACTCGGTGACATCTTTTCCGCGACCATGTGCTGCGTACACATACATCTTTCTTCAAAACAAATAAAGCAATAAACTAATGCAGGACAATATAAAGGAAGTATTTCGCACAAGACTTCAGTAGTATGCCTGTGACTGACTCCGAGTATTTGCATATTGAATATTCGACGGCGACTTTATTTTGGCTAGGCAGTGTATCATCACCATCATTTACAACCATTATTTATCCACTGCAGGTTGAGGTTCATCCAAATCTATGAAGCACTGAAAAAGCATAGTTAATTTGAAGTGAATTGGCCAATAACCCTGTACTCTGGCAAATGAAAATTGCAAGCTCATCATAAGAGTGAGAAAACATCCGCGCCAGAAAAGACCCTAACCTAACCTGATCATCACGAAAGCCAAAAAACCTGAGCCTTAACGCTCTCGGCCATCAAGGTTGACATCAGTGTTGCCAATTTAGCAGGGATATGTCCAGTTTAAAAAGCATTTTCATTGTTTTGTGCATTGTTTGATTTTTATTAATAATGTCCCATAAAGGACAAGCGCATGAAATAAAATGATAAATTAACAATACTGGTTTGTAATCTGTTTGTAATCAACGATGGTTTAACCCATAATCCTTTACGAAGTCACGCTACAATACTGTTACTAGAAGCGAATCTATATATATAAAATTTCTCTTTCTGTCTGTCTGTCTGTTCGCTATGCATTCCAAAATGGTTGGTGAAATGCGTTTCAAAATGCATTTCTTGATGAAATTTTGCATGGTAATTTAGGTTGACCTCGGGCAGGCCAATTGATCCAAGGTCAAAGTCATAGTGGAGTTATAACGCTTTTTTATCCCCCCCTCCACACACATTCTGTCTCTCTTATTTAAGGGAATTCTTATTTCTTTGACCACGTAAAGGGGGAATACAAGAAGAAGATAAATTGAAGATACATACATAGAAAAAGAAGTAAGATAGAAAAAGATAGATGAACTGGAGGCTTTTGTTGCAGAAAATGAACGAAAGCTACTCGATGATCAAAGAACGGCTTACAACAAGATAATTGATGCTGTCAGAAGACAGACTGGAAAACTTTTTTTTCTTGATGTGCCTAGAGGCACAGGAAAAACCTTCCTGATCAACTTTTTCTCGCAAAGACCAGGCAGCACTGCATATCTTGCTGTAGCATCTTCTGGCATTGCAGCAGCATTTCATACTGGGGGAAGGACTGCACATTCAGCTTTTAAGATTCCTTTGAACTTAGCCAAAACAGATTCTTCAATAAATAACATTTCAAGGAATTCAGGCAAGGCCATGGTTTTCCAATAAACACGGCTTATTGTTTGGGATGTGTGCACCATGTCATATCGCAAGGCGCTGGAAGTTGTTGACAAGACTTTGAATGACATCAGAGGCAGTGCCAGTCTCATGGGAGGAGTGACTGTGGTACTTGCAGGAGACTTTCAACAGACGGGAATCGTCATCCCAAAAGGCACAAAGGCTGATGAGCTGACTGCTTCTTTGAAGAGCTCCATTCTCTGGCAACATGTTCGGAAACTGGAACTGAAGACCACCACGAGAGCCCGTCTGTTTGAAGATTTAACAGCTGTGCACTTTTCACAGCAATTGCTTGCCACTTGCAGCAGAGGATTGCCTTATTTTTTTACCAACAGCTCAACATGCATCAACTACCATGTGAAGAGATGGTTGGCACAATAGATGAGCTCAAGGCCAAGTCTTTCTAGTATGAACAACAACTACTCCTTCTACCTGTTTGTGTGAGCGTGCGATTTTGGCTCCACAAAATGATGAAGATGAAAAAATCAAACTGGATCTGTTAGAAAAAATCAATCTAGATCTGCTAAAAATATTACCTGAACCAGCAAGTTCTTTTCGATCTATTGACACTGTTGTCAATCAGGATGAAGCTGTAGAGTTTTCATCTGAGTTTCTAAACTTTTTCCAGCCACCTGGAATGCCACTGCACAACCTAATCCTCCAAGTAGGAGCTCAGTCATGCAGCTGAGAAACTTGGACCTTACACGATTGTGCAATGAAACAAGGTTAGTCATGAAAAGCATGAAGCCTCATGTTATCGAGGTCATGACTATGGTCATCATAGCGAAATACAAAACTGAAATTGTGTTCATTCCAAGAATCCCGCTGATCCCATCAGACACAGATTTACCATTTCAGTGCAAGAGACTGCAATTTCCTCTTAAGCTCAGTTTCGCTATGTCAATCCACAAGTCTCAGGACAATCTCTTAAGATTGTTGGACTTGATATAAAGTCTTCTTGACTTTCTTATGGCCAGCTATATGTTGGTTGCTCACGTGTTGACATTCCACATAATCCTCAGATCTACTTTAACTAAAACGATTTCACTAAGAACATTATTTATTTGGAAGCTTTGCATTAACTAATTCCTTGTTTTTTTGTATGGGTTTGTGTTTAACTTAAGTTGTTTGCTTTGTTCAACAGAATAAATACTTTTAATTAAAAACTCTTCTTTACACGTTTTTTAATTAGTTTTCACGGTTTAGTTTTTAGTTATAGCTTTTTTTTAATATATACACAAGCAATGCTGGGTATTAATGGTAGTTTTATATATAAAAGTTATCTCGGTAGGACTTAGCAATGTCTAGATTTTGAAGTTCGAAATTGAAATTTTTTTGTGAAAAACCGGGACTTCTGATCGAACCCCATTAAGGCGAATCATACTATAAGGTGAGAAACTTGGATGCTATACGACGATAACGCAAATAACACTCGAAATCAATTTTCACACAGAAGAGTTTACTGGATAGAGCGATTCAGTTTCTCTTATCGCTATAAGAAGTGTACTTTCTATGTCGCCCACACAATAAGATTTATTATAGCAAAAATAAGGAGCGCAACGCTATCCGGGATTCAGTAGATTGTACTTTTGGGGTTTCAACCTAATTAAATAATTAAACAAAATTGGAACGTAAGTAATAATTAAAACTGGATTTAATTCTCCAAACATAAGCTAAAGATATTAATGAAAAAAAGGAAAAATTCCGCGACCTGGATTAGAACAAGGGACTACGGTTATCACGGCTACATGTTAATAATTCATAAACCTTTTTGTAGCTGACTGAATACGTGAAGTGACGAAGTGAATGTGACGAACAGAATGTGTCAATTCGACAGAATGGCGAAACGATTCTGGGACGAAATGAACGTGACCATTTCAATGTAATTTGCTGAATCTGTCCAGTCTACTGAGTCAAATCGATTCTGGGGCGTACGGATATAACGACTTGACTAAACGAACGGAAGGAATCAAATTGACTTGAGTGTCAAAATGATACTGAGCGAAATGAATGTGAAGATTTGCATTGAAAAAAGTTTCAGACCAGATGATGTGTGACGAACTGATTTTTAAATTATTTATTTATTTATTTATTTATTTATTTATTTATAAGCATTCCAGATGGTATAAAGTATAATTTGGAAACTAAACAGGAAAAATGATAAAAAATATAGAAAATTGTTGGGAATACATCAGTTACTGCATAAAATGTTTGTTAAAGATCAGGACAGTATTTTATTATTTTTCAGAGTAGGTTAGTCATGGTCCATTTGTCCGTTGATATAATGTTCCGTGATCTTCGAAAATAGGGTAGTTCGGTTGGTAGTGGTAAATCTACTCAAGAATTCGAGCGAATAAATAGCGCTATTTATTATGAGCTTTAGCAAAAGGCTACTTATAAAAATGCACGCTTGGACTGTACGTTTATCCGGTCGCTGTTTGCACGATTACTTGAAAACGGAATAAAGTTTTTGAAATATGACCATCAAAGTCTTAGCTCGGCTGTATCAACTTTTCAGGCTTTTTCGTGGACCCCTTTTTCGAATTCGCGCACTAAAACAGTGACCATAAAGAAAACCAAAATAATGGCATGTCATAGAACAATTGATTCGTCAGGAATGAATAAACTGCTACTTTCATGATCATCTTTTAAGCATCGTGACATGGGCACGCACACGTGAAACCGTTTTGTCGAGGCTCAGGAACTAAATCATTCAATATTTGAGCAATAAAATAGACGTAAATTTGGAAAGAATTAAATGAATTTCCGTTACTAATAACTTAGCTAGACCTTAAATTCTCGAATTTAATATTACTTCTATGTCATATGTCACAGGTAAAGCTCCTTGGAATATTTACAAGATTTTATTCTCATTTCATTTTGGAATTTTTTTTACTATTTATTAGAAGAAACGGCAGAATAATGCTATCATATTTTAATTGTTACTGCTGTTTCAGAAAAGTATGTACATTTCAATTATCCAATTATATACAATTATTATAGATATAAAAAGCAAGAAAATAAAAACATTTTTTATTAATATGCTTTCAATGACTAAATTCGGAAAGAAGAAGCTAATGAAATTAGGAAATATCGTTAATATCCTGAGTTGTCAAATTTTTTATCATAATTATTAATACAAATCTGCATTAAAAGTTATTTAACTATTATCAGCATAGAGACTGTAATAAAATTTAATTATTAGAAAGCATGTATTAATTTTCATGAACTCTGTTGATTTTTAAACCCTATTCAAAGTGATCGCTCGAATCTTATTTTTAACAGCATCACAAAAGGTTTCAGTTTCGATGATATGCTGACAAACGCCATTAGATGGCAGCACATTAAAATCCCCCTAGGGGTGCTTCTAAAAATCACCCTAGTTTGTGCTCGATGATGGGACCAGCTTTAACGTGGAAGAGACTCACTCTCCCTTATGAGCTCTTGATAAAGGTATATATAAGTTTTCACTGAAGTCGTTCTTTTTTTTTAATTTAAATAAAAATGAATAAAATTTTAATTTTAGTATTTTTTTAAATTTAATTTTTAATTTTCAGTTGGGATCTATGTGTTCCCAATCTAACGTATTTTTTATAACATTTTGTTAATTTTTTAAAATTTGTTAAAGATGCATTTCAGGTAGGCCTATATAAATGTATAAAAGTTTTCGCTGATGTCCGTGTCCATATTATGAATAATTATAAATAAGAACAGAAAATAATCTGTCAATATTCGACAGAGCATTCAACCAGGAAAGGACTTCTTAAATTTTCGCTGAAATAAACATCAAATTTAATCCGTAATATCAAGAGCTCATAAGGGAGAGTGAGACACTCAGTAGAATTTCTGGTCACATCATCGAGCACGCATTGGCGACCTTCAGCGGAGAAATTTTGAACAGCGCTTGAAAAACGGCGCGATCGTCGCAACCAATGCGTTAAAATCAACAATATGAAATGAGTAGAACTGGCGCGTGACTGAAAGAACGGACCCCAATGGAGACCGTTTGTGCGTATGCGTTTCCTTTGGTTGCAACTAAAACCTGATCGCACTGATCAAAGCATGCAGACCAGCCAACACCACTATGAAATCTCCAATGTGCTCCAATGATGTGAATAAAAGAACATCTTTGGAAATCTCATTGTTTTCTCTCAATGGTGGTTTAAACATCTTAATAAACCGTCAAGCTCTCTCTCTTTCTTTCGTGCTCCTTTTTCTTCTTCCTAATGAAGTCGGAGGGTTTGGCGGGAAAAGTGACGTCATTGTTTCGATGACGTTGCTCACTTCTTTAAGCTTTCTAGAGAAAGACAATAAGGCTGCTTCTAAAAACTCTCTCCAGTCGCAATCGAGCGTAAACGTTCATGATCAACGCGAGCACTGCATCTAAAAATGACAGACCGCTCGTCACTGGCGCCTCTAAAAACTCCCCGATCTCATCGTCGTGTTGGGAACGTTCAGGATCAAAGTGATCTTATTTCCATCGTGATCACTTCGCGTTGCCTCGCTCACTTTCACTACTTTCATTTTCATAACTTTCGCAATAATGGCCGACAAAGAAAGCATATCCCACCTCGAAGTCCGTTTCCAATGCGGTTTATAGTTTTGTAATGAATCTGAAGGCACAGAACAGGTCAAGATACACGGTAGGGGCGAAGGAGCTGAAGATAAAAGCGAAGATTGTTTTACATATTTTAATTTTTAATTTTTCTCTTAGGTTTCGAATTTTCTTTAAAGTTTCGTTTTATCGTACGTGTACTCTCGTACGTAGAATTTTTAACACTCGTATTTATTCTCATAAAAGAATAAATGCATTAAAATCTAATATATCCCCATCAGATTATAATAATGGACAATAAAAATAAATAATTACGGTTAAAACAGAAAGTTTGAAAGCATAACGAGTTTCTGTGGCAGTTACCTCTTATTTACTGATCGGGCTGTTATCTCGTTGCCCTTGGCGCTGTCAAAAAACTTCATGAGCGGGGTAATAAAACGGGCGCGATCAGGGGTAAACGATCACGTGATTGAAAATGAGCGCTCGAGAGTTTTTAGAAGCACCCTAAGCGTTTCTTGGAGCCGAACGAAAAATAGTTCCTTTCGAAGAAATAATCGTCTGCAAACGAAGATGCGTCCAATTTTAGAATTCATTTGAACTTCTGTTCATTTTAAAGTTTTTTTCCTATTTAATTCGATGAAATGTTTGACAATTTTAAACATTCATTTAGAACATTTATGTGTCGTGTCTTATTCTATATTCTAAAAATGAACTAGTTTGGAAAGCTCCATTCGGAACTTAAGTGCATTCAAGAACGCAATTCACTTCATTTTTATTTATTTTAAGTGTAAATGAAAACAGTTGAAAATTAACTTTTAACAATGAACACACTAAAATAATAATTAAAAACAAGATAATTTGAATAAAGATACAAAGTAACATTAATAGAGCTGAACACAAACTTATAAAAACCAAAACAAAGTATATGAGAAGTAATCAATTCAGACACACAAAAAATCAGTCAGTAAGCGTATAAAATAGACGAAAAGTTAAAACAGTTTACTTGATATATTATCAACGTAGCTTATCAATTCAAGTACAAAGCGCTTGATAGTCAGAATTAAAGATGTCAAGAAAAGCACTGAATTTCTGATACTTAAGAATACTCTGGTAAACGGATTAATTGAATTATGTTTCTGAACATAGCGATTTTTTTTACATCGTATTTGGTAATGACAGAAGAAACACCTCTTATCCACAAAATATTTTTACTGGACATATACGTATTTCGAACCCTTTGGGTTCATTATTCAATGTCAAAGGAATAATGAACCCAAAGGGTTCGAAATACGTATATGTCCAGTAAAAATATTTTGTGGATAAGAGGTGTTTCTTCTGTCATTATGTCGCTTTCCACAGTCATTCAACGTTTTTCATCGTATTTGGTATATGGAATCATTCAAATTTAAAAACATTGAGAAAACTTGTGCAATCAATGATATGAGTGGCTTTGTACGTCAACTTCTAGATCATCCCTTGTTAGAAGTTGACGTAAATGAAAGAAACCAATTTATTTAAGTATATTGTCATGTATAAAACAGCATCTGAAAATAATTTCACAAAAGCGTGAAAACACACTGTCGAGTTTTTTTTACTATCAGTCTGTTTTAAATGATCCCACACACAAAAGCAGACAAGAATACGTGGGATGATAAGAGTTAACTAGTTTATTATAAGTTTACTTTTTTTTAGTGAAGTTAATAAAAAAGTGTATGGAAACGCAAAAATATGTAAAGAACTGAAAACAAAGCAGAAGACGGTTAATATTGTAAAATTATTAAAGAAATCTAAACACGGTTTCAATAGTTTACCAACTTCATTAAGTGGGAAAATTTTTTTATAAATTTCAGTTATAAAGAACAAATGCAATATAAGCGTTGATTCTCATATGTATTCAAAATGGCCTCTTCAACAACAGAGATGCATATCGGCTTCTAACTTAGAATAATGAATGCAATATAAATCATTATATTAACAATGGAAATAACACTGAGATGGCTACATATCCAATCGGAAGAGATATAATTAAAAATGTCCAAAATACAATTCCGATGCTTCTTAATGGTGGCCCTCGAAGCGAACCGGCGTTCGACTTTCTGGAGTCGGAAGAAGTTCTAACCTTGTGGGTTCCAGAGAAGAAGAAGAAAGAGTGACGTTTGACGTTTATTTATTCCAATAATAAATAAATGAAGTATGTTCTGTGAAGGTTTATTACACATCATATCTTTCTTCACCTCTTTTAGCTCTCTCCTCCCTTTCTTTGGTCAATGGTGGTCATATTTGAACCCACCCTTAAAAATTACGTGGTCAAAGAATATGTGGGCCGAATCACTAGCACAGCCCTCGAAAAAGTGACAAACGATCAAGGGCTGAAGGTCAAGGGCTACTCGAAAACCCCAGATTTCAATCATTAACGCATTTACAGTCTTCTCTCATATGAGTCTTGCTTGATCTCTTCCTTGAAGAAACCAGTCATGGGTTTGAGGATATTTTTAACGAAAGTGACGAAATTTTCGCATGGAAAGCGTCACGTTGCTAGGCAAACAACAATGGAGGACATAGGTCAATGAAACAAGGAGTGAAGTAGAAAAGAAAATCTTTGTTTAGTGTTGCCTACACAAATATAGCTTATTTAACAAAAAATGTTTGCCTTAAATAAATTATTAAATAGTTAAATATATTTTACCATTTTACATTTCTTAAATATTCATTTTAGGTTAATTAAGGGAATTAATAGTTCATAAGCTTAATAAAATCAACGAGAAAATTTTTTAAATACTGCTTCATGTCAATTTATTTATTTAATTTATTTATTTATTTAATTTTATTTTATTTATTTAATTTAATTTATTGATTGTAATCCAATATTTTCGTATAAAATAGTAATAATTTTTAATAGCATAAATGTTAGAACGCGCATATAATTTAAAAATATATAAAATAATAAAGGCATACATAATAAATTTCGCCACAGCAGTTTTTCTGCCCTCCCCCCGCCTCTATTCGTTTGAACTCCTCCTGTATGGAGCCCATTTCAAAATGAACGTTTTTAAAAAGTTTTTAATACGACGGTATCTCGCAACAAGATATAATGATACCTTTCAATTAAAGGCATTCTATAACTTGTTCGTTTTTCGCGCTGAAGTAAAAACAATGCAATGGCATGACATTTTTACTACGAAGCGATGAAATGGCTGCCATGCGGTTTCACTAGATCAGCGAGG
>JAHWFO010065569.1:0-35563 GCA_023313115.1 Rhysida immarginata
TCCACGTACACGGCGAGGAGGGTAAGTGCTTTCATAAAATTCACACTTGTGTCTAACAAAAGTGCTACAGCACAACTTAGCAACATTTAAAACTTAACGGTCAAGAATAAGTGTTTAAATTGGCGCGCAAATTTTAACGAACATCTGTCGTCGTTGTAGATGAAGAGGCTATCATCTGCTCGTGAAGGCGTGAAGTCCAGGCAAAGAAGGAGTTGACACAATTTCATGTACCAACATCTGCCACGTTGCTTTAGTCCATACAGGGACTTGCGAAGTTTGCGCACTACGTTTGCACGGACTGGCAATCCTTTGGGTGGCATCACGTATATAGTATGGTCATGCAAATATGCACATTTCACATCATATTTCACATCATAGGTGCATGCAAATATGCACATTTTACTTCAGATTGATGCAATGACATACCTGTGTTGACTGCCACTGCGAACAGTAGTCGTAACCATTCCATTCTTATCACAGGTAAAAACGTCAGTTCGTATTGGCTGCCAAATACCTGTGATGAGCCGATTGCGACCAACCTTGTCTTGAAACGGGAGAGGAATCCATCAATGTTGCATTTAATACGATATACCCATTTGATATTTTAAAACAACTTTATACGACTTGCATCTCAACCATTTATTTTGACATGATCACTGCCTCATAATTGTTTACATTAAAAATACTACTATTTCAAACTGAACCCATTTCAAAAACTAGTGCTATTTACAAATAAAATATTTACAGAATTTCATTTTTCCTTGGCTACTTCGTTGTGAAGTGAAAGAATCCAAATCCTGTTGCAAGAGTTCAATCCAACATGGTTCCCGACGATGTTATGAAACACTTAGTTCTTTTCTTTTCACCATTGGATCTTGAAATACGGTAAAAACCTTTCCATCACCCACACGAGGAACTCCAAAGATTACATGAAAATAATAATGACACACTGATATACATCTTATGTCTGCCTAAACATCTTTTCGAGGCCATACACGGCTCTCATCATCAGAGGCTTATAGTACACTGGTATAGTAGTATTTTTAATGTAAATAATTATGAGGCAGTGATCATGTCAAGATAAATGGTTGAGATTCAAGTCGTATAAAGTTGTTTTAAAATATTTTATTCTCAACGTTATAGATTGTAATACCCATTCGGTCTTTAGGATTTTAGTATTGGGGGGGGGGGGGGGGGAGCTTAGGAACCAAATCCCAAACTTGGTGGAGAAGAAGCGAATCAAACTCGCTATTCATTGCCTCTTCCCATATGAAAGATGAATTCTTAAAAGAACGTCTTCGTTAGGAGGGTACAAAACAGCTCGTTGTTTTTCCGCCTTTTCTTTAAGTCTTTGGGATCTTTGCAACTCAGGAGGAGGGGAGACTCAGCCGATGAGGGTAAGCCAGAAGGTTGATCTCTCCATAGAGGTTGTTCCAAGAATGGCACAGGTGAAACTGGTGGCGTAGAAGTTGACGTGTCATTCACTTGGGAAGGTGACTGTTGAAGACTCTCCTCGAGGGCCGAAATAGTGATGGGTGAGAACTGTCTGTAACGAGTTCTGTATCATTAGTTTCGGGGACGTCCAACGGGGGAGAATCGTAAGGAAATTTCGGCATTGAGGGAATTGCGGACAGCGGTTCGTGAGACGCAGTCATTTCAGAGAATGTATCAGGAAAGAAACGCACAGATAGAATACGAAGCATCTTGGATTCCTCAAGTGAATAGACGAGGTACCCTCGGGACGATGCTGAGTATCCCATAAAGATCTCGCGCTTCGCATGCGCTTGGAGCTTGGATTGTTGTGATTTGGGAATAAAATAGTATACAAGACATCCAAATGGTGCTCGATGTTTGTTTGTCGGTGGGTCTTTTACCCGACCATAATTCTTCCGGCGACAGCGTTTGTCCTGTTCTTGGTAAAGAGTTCAAGTTGTCCGCTGAAATTGCCGCTGGAAGATCCCAATACTGGTGGGAAATATTGGAAGAGGCAAGCACGACTCTCATTCCATCACAGATAGAGCAGACCCCCCTTTCTGTAACATTATTTGACTGGGGGTTTTCAGGTATGGTAAACTGTTGCATTATCCCCTCTGTAGTACAAAATTCAGCTAACTTGTTGTTGGTGAATTCCGTGCCGTTGTCAGATCTTATGTGGACCAGTCGGTTTCCTGTCGATCGTTTGATTAAATTTGTCAAGGTTTGCGGTACTTCTGCCTTAGTAGATAAAGAGTACACAAATGTCTTACGGGTATAATCGTCCATGGTGATCAAAAGGTATTTGTGGTCATAAGCAGAGGTAACTGGCATGGGACCGATAGTGTCCACATGGAGGAGATACAAAGGGCGGGTAGACTGTTGGTGTCGAACAATTCTATGAGGTGCGTTAGTCTTCCCTGCCTCTAGACATGGAAGACATGGTGTGTTCTCGAAGATAATTGTAAATTTCTCTAGACCACGGATGCTGCCATGTTTTAGTGCTTTGGCGATCTTTTTACTCGACGGATGCCCTAAGGCATTATGGACATCCAGATAAGAAACTACGAGGGAATGAACGGGATACGCCATTTGGGAAACGGGTGGAGTTTGATATAGAACTGGCAGGAATGGAAGATCCGCGACTTCCCCCTGTGCAGCCACGGGTACGCCTTGCTCAGAAGTTATTGAATAACCTTTAGGACCAACAGACAAAGCATATTTCTGTTTGGCCAACTGACTCATCGATACAAGGTGAAATCTCGCATGGGGACATAAAATGCGTCAAGTTAAAACTGACCCAGTGGTTAACGGGACACTCGCGGTAATGTTTTTTTGGGGGTTTGTAGTGTGACTATCTCTATGGCAACTCTGCATAGACGTAAAGAACCTCTTGTCCTTAATGAATGTAAGGAGCTGCCAGTATCCACTATCCATTATTGCCTTGGGAGGCCAACGCACTTTGTTGCATGTTTCTGCCCCATGGTTTTGCCATCGCGCTTGCGAGATTTACGTTTTGGACGTGGAGTACGTACGTTAGGTTGAGGCAGTGGCTGAAGAACGCGAACGTTGGAGGTGCCGGATCCTGGTGAAAACCGCTCAGATGGGCAAACAGACCTGACATGTTTTCGGCCACCACAATGGTAGCAGGTTACCCTAGAGCGCTGTTGGGTACCAGAGGGAGAAGGAGGCATCCGAGTTGGTGTTGCAGTGATGCAAGAGGCAACGCCGAAGATGCGTTCACGTGAATTATCCTTGAACACAATGCTCAACTGACTATGAAAAACTTGGAGGGTCATGTTAGGGTGGGTCTGCACAGAGAGCCTTAAAGACGTATAGGTCGAAGGCAAATCAGCTACCATATGATCAATCAGCGTCTTGTCGTCTATCGGTACATATAAGTCACCCGCGTCCGCGCGGATTTACAATGCACGGGCTACGTATGCGTTGGGGTCGTCTGTATCATGAAAACGAAGAGATGAAAGGCATTCCATAACTTCTGCATGAGTCACAGAAACGGGTCGTGCATAACGCCGATGGATGGATAGTCATCCTGTAACATCACTGCAATGTCATCATCCACCATGTTTAATAAATAATGTCTTAGGCATGCCCAGTCCATTCGAAGAGCAGATCTCTCTGGTTCTGAAGTGGGTAAGGAAGTTTAGCATGTACATGTTTGTCTAATTCCTTTGATTCCAGAAACGCTAACATATGATACTACTTCCATTGGTGAAAGTTAGTATTGGTGGGCTTAGGGATTGAATGTCTGTCACCAAAGAAAAACTCAGCCATAGTTGGACACAAAAAAATTCCAATTCCACAACCACGCTCTGCTACCAGTGATGAGGCAGGTGTTAAAGTGGAAAATTTAGCTAGCAATGAGTCAACAAACACTTGCATAGTAAAGTATAAAAATTTTTTTTAATGACAGTAAAAAGAAACTAGAACACAAAGCGTGTCCCGTGGTTTAAAATGACAGAAGTTAAATTTTTATACACATCAAAAAAGATGAATTTAAGTACTCACAGTGTTTTGCACAAGTATTAGTACAAAAAATGAATAAATTACTCAGTGGAGCGGTATTACAGCCGTGGCGTCTCGCGATGCACAGTTAACAGCCTAGATGAAAATATTCGTGATGAAAATATTCGTGTATGGAGAAAGATAGCAGAGATTGTACCATTCAAACGAATAGGCTTTGTGGCCAGGCCTAAACATGGTGAACTGCGAAAAAACGAGCGACGGGTCGAAATAAACATTGACACGCATGAAACGTAGGGACCACGTCGGCAAATTCATACTTGCAATTACGGAGGTACAATCTTAAGGCTGGAGCAAGAAAGAAATACTAGCAAAGTGAGTGGACACCATGGCTGTACAGGAGAAGTGAGGTGGCAGAAGCAAGGAAAAGATGAAGAAAGTTCTAAACAAAAAATGAACACTAAATTACGCAATAATTTTTATCAGCAATTAGACAGTATAACATCTCGCGACCGAGTTAATTAGTTGCAAGGGAAATCGCCACACGAGACAAGAGCTCGCATGACGCGAGTTTGAAAAAAAGAATATTACGACAACAATAGTTTACGACAACAATGGTCCACGCGCCACAATAATGAATTACTTAAACCTAAATACAAATTATCAATAAAAATAACATTTGGAATAATAAAAAAAATTATCATCCACCACGAGATTTATTGAAAAACAATAGTTCTTCATTAGCCATAATTTGCGATTTCACGAACACCACAATACTTGGGGTTAAATGAAAAAAGTTTCGTTGAATGGAGTAGCCTGGGGGAGAGGAGTGATGATGCAAGCTGCATTACCTATCTGGATGTCCAGGGAGATTCTTAGGCGGAGAAACTGCATGGATCTACCATCCTGGGTAGCGGCGGAAAATCTGGAACCGATGTCTCTTAGGAATGATAGGACCCTAGACCCTCAGGGGCTCGAAGCCTATGGATGCAAACAGAAAGTTATTTAAGAGGTCAGCGTACTTCGACGTTTTCTTGCTTTCTGCAAGGTTCGCTGCGTAACGGACCTCCCCTGAACTTCCGTCTCGGTAGGAGCAGGCGAGGGTATCTACATAGATAACGTCCCATAGTAGCATCTTCCCTGACTTCCAGGCAGAGAGGATCACTCCATTGGGGCGTTTGCTATCGCTTCGAGAAAGATCTGTGGGTTCCAGTGACGATAGAATGCCTGCAGTGGTTAGGTTAGGTTAGGTATCGTGTCATTTAGATAACTATGGCGGCTTCTACGACCAAAGCTGTCGCAGCTAAGGGGGTGGAGAGCCTGTTCATCAATAGTTGCACCACAGCGGCAAGGGTGTGGGAAACATAGGCGGGCACCTAAACGAAGACCAACGGCGATGCGGATGGAGTTGTCTTCAAGGAAGGTACCCAGGGAGATAAAATAAAATAAAATAAAAGGAGATATCTTGTCAATAGTGGAAGGGAAGTAAACAAAAACAAAAGGTTAATAAAAACATGCTGTGCATTCACCGTCCTAGCCATAAACATGCTGCCTTGTTGATGTTTCTATCCGACCAAAGGTACCAAACTGAATTGAGTACCATTAAATCTCTATAAAGGTTGAATGGCTTTTTCGATAATATTATCAGCAACTTACTCCGTAGGCATAAGCTTCTTTTAAGTAGAAAAAATTCCACGAAGTTAACTCCAGAGACCACAAGCCCTAAATTTATTAGTATTGCTTATGATCCGCAATGAACTAAAAACCTGAAAAAGATTTTAGCGCTTGCAATTTAAAGACTGCATTCAAAAGTGGGAATATTTTGAAAGCACTTTTAGGAAATCCTAAAGATGCCATCCCACCTCTGGAAAAGTCGGAAATCTATCTATTTCAATGTGATTTTTGTGAAAAGAACTATGTTGGTCAGAGCTCCAGAATTATTAAAAGATGGAAAGAGCATTTATCTCATGTAAAATATGGCAAGTCGGACAGATCGAGCATCGCCAAACATATTTTGGACACTAGTATTAGTTCAGATAATTTTAATTACTTAGGTATGTCAATTCAAGCAATCGATTAGACAACTTTGAGAGTATAGAAATCTATAAAAGAGATTCTATAAAGTTATTAAATATGGACAAAGGGCCAATCTCAAACTCTATTCTGTTTGATTTATTGAATTGATTCTGTGTCTTCTTCTTTCTTTTCTTTTCGTTTTTTATTATTATTCACTATTATTATTTTTGGTCCCCTATTATTTTTATTTTTTGTTCGTTATAGTCTAGTTTACTTTTCCTTGGATTTTTTTGTTTACTTCCCTTCTCCCTATTGACAAGATATCGCCTCTTATTTTATTCGTCCATTGTTTAAACTTGTCCAATAGTTGTTATTTTCCCTTTCCGCTTAACCAATGGGAGATATTCTTGGCAATTGCTCCTCTATATATTCTCTAGCACTAAGGCTTCATTTTCTTTAGTTAACGTTTGTCTCTCATCGATGAAGATAGCTACTTGGTAGCCGAAATACGTATCCGGTTTTTCAAATCTCATTGTCGATTAGAGGTTCGCTTCCCTTTTCTGTGAAACACATAAGAGCAAATGTTATTCGTTTTGTTGAAGCACTGTTTGTGGCTCATCTTGTGTTGATTTAATCCGATAACTTTTTTAATCTTTCTCCATATACGCCAAATGCAATTGCCTTGCTACAGCTTGTGCACTGCTAACATCAGCAACATTATCAAGCTAACTTCTTCGGTTGCTTTTTGTGAAACACGTTTATGTCCTCTCCCAGATCTAATAGGCAATAATCAGTTTCTTTCAAATAAACTTTCTAATTCAAACAATTGATATAGAACCTCTCCGCAGGTTTTTACAGCGCCTAAAATCACTGATTCATTACTCGATATTTGAACGCAACCAACGCGCGTTCTGATAAAGAACATATTTTTAGCACTATCAACAGTAATACGCTTTGGAATTTGAACTGTCCATTTATATTCTCAAGTGGCTTAAAATAGTATTTTAGGCAAATTTTCTCATGCTAAACCGTTATTTATTGGCGATTTTGGGCGTTATATATTGCAAATATATTTTTTTCTATGTGCTAATCATAATCCAAATTTGATTAAATACGATATTTAAATACCACTAAAGAATGCTCTTAGTAGAGAAACTTAGCTTATGGCCGTCCTTTATTATGATACATACTGATTTTTAACCTTCTACCTGAAAGAAATGTGGAAAATATGAAAGGGACAGATGATCAGGAGGTCAGACTGCCATGGTAAAACCAATAGACGAGATGCGCAGGAAGCAGGAACGCGAATGCACCACTTCCGACCTTAGCTTGTCTGAGACAGAAAAAAGTAAACAACGAACGAATTAACCAATAAAAATGCCGTATTGTGTTGCTCCTTGTTCAATCAATTTGCGAAACGCAAATTTATTGCGTAAAGTAACGTTACATCGATTTCCGTGTACCGTTCTATGATCTCCGACTCGATAAAAAATTTAATGATAAATTCCGGCACTTGGCAGTCATTCTGAATAATTTCGACTTTTAGTCACAGCCAACAACGAAAGTGCAGTTATTACGAAAGCGGAAATACGTCTAGGCACGAAGTAAGCTAATGTTTGTAAACACGCATCCCGTCTATAGACAGCTGCTTTCCTCTGCTATTTAATAAAATCTTGAAGTTAATAGGAATCATTTTCTATAGGCAAATCGATATTTCTGTACACAAAGTTAATGGATAGATTGGCCTTCACGGAATTGTCTTTTTCTTATCATGCAGGTCTTGTTTTGATTGTTTTTGCTGGTATCATAAGCAAACCCTGCGTGAATAGTACACATTCATATCAATCACACAGCAGTTTTTTCTTTTTTTACAAATGAATCCCAAACGTTTCCAACATATTTTCCTCTGCACAGAAACTAAAATGTTATATCCTCTCTATGAATAATGGAAATAAACATTAAAAGACATTTGGACAGCTTACCCAACCAAAATTCTTCACTTAAATTTCCAAATCCTTTGGCATATTCTTTCCAATTCCTAGTGAAGTTTATTTGAGTAGGATAGGATCCTCGTCTCTGAAAAACCTAAACGAAACATTTTAAATATGGTACGGTACAAAACTCAGGATTTGCAAAGAAAATGTATAAGAGGTGCTGCCGAAAATTTCCGAGAATATTCTTGTAAAAAAAACAGAAGACGTCCCTTACACCTTAATTTCCGTTGTCACCTTCAAATTAGTTATCTCCGTCACGTATGCAACGAACCCAGTAATATTCCTATATTTGGAAGCACTCCTGGAAGTCCGAAGGCCGTAGGATGTTCAAAATTTTACCTGCATGATGGAGTCAAAACGTTGCCCTTTCATTTTAGGAAGAGGTAAAAGTCGGAGGGATGTTAGCTCAGGAGAGTAGGGAGGATAGGGGACGCTGCCATGTTGATTTTTGCCAGGAATTCCTTCACAAGAGCGAAGTGTGTGCGGGCGCGTTGTCATGGTAGAACAACCAGTCTTTGTTCCTCCAAAATTCAGGCTTTTTGTGCGAATTTTTTTTTCAGTTTCTTCAGAACTTGCAGTAAAATTTCCTGTTGACAGTCTGACCAAGTCGAATAACTTGGAAATTCTTAGCAGCACACGTTGCAACAGAAACAGCATTAACTCGCAAAGAAATGCGCCTACGATTACGAAACTTGGCAGAGCAGCTGCTGAAAGTAAAGTTCTATATAAACTATAAAACCTTGAGCTTTAGCTGAAAGTAGAGTGCCTGTAAAGAGAGTGGCGACAACTCGGTAGCGATTCTGATTGGTTAACGCCCCG
Organism: Rhysida immarginata; assembly: GCA_023313115.1. NCBI lineage: Eukaryota > Metazoa > Arthropoda > Chilopoda > Scolopendromorpha > Scolopendridae > Rhysida > Rhysida immarginata. The sequence continues at coordinate 8,787 of JAHWFO010065569.1, forward strand.
GACGCTATAGTTTTCCCAAAATAGCGTGCCATTTGAATTCCATATAGAGAGAAATTATATATTCTCCGCTTTTCGTTCCATTTTTCGTTTTTCGTTTTATTGTGCATGTTGTTTCTTAATTTTTGCTAATAAAATAGCTTTATTAGAATTTAAAAGTTGTGGTTTTATTAGATCCGCTTTAAAATTAACAATTGAAGTGGCGAAGAGTAAAAGGAAAATTTTTTTTTCATAAAAAAGTATTTATTGTTTTGCTATTGTACATAAAAATGTGAAGCTCACAAAATAAAGTGATCTTTTAAGATGTAATAATAGATAAATATTTCAAGGAATGTTAAAAAAATTTATATAAATTAATTATACAGGGTGTCCGAAAAGTCTAGCACTATGATGTATATCACAGTCCAGAGGCAATGCATTAGATAGAACAAAAACGTCTTATAGCAAGTGGATCGTGGGCTTTCCATTTCCGACCTCAAAAGTGACCTTCAAGGTCATCTTCAAGGTCATTCAAACCGTAACATTTTCCCTATCAGAGATAGAGCACCCCAACATTAGTCTAAATCCATGTTTACTTTAACTGATTCATAGGAAAATTGTGATATAAATGAGGATGAAGATTGGTATGCCAATCGTTCCCCCCCCCCTCACACAAGAGTGGCATCGTTTCTCACGCGAAACTGTAAGTTATTCAAAGTTAATTTGCATGTAGTTTCTTCACGGTCTCCATAAATTGTGCCGTCAGACCTTTTACTTTGCTCTTCATACGACCTGAGTGTTGCTGCCACTTACTATTCTGTATTATTTTCATCACAGTTTCATCAAAGTCGTTGAACTCCAATTCCAGTGTTTGGCGGAATTTCCTCAGTGTAGGGATCCGCTGTGGCGCCATTCCTTTTATTATTCCTTAGTTTCTGGATCATAAATGTGGAGCAAGGTTTCATCCTCAGTCACTAACCTCGCCAGAAAGTCCTTTGCAGCTTCAAAATCGCCTACAATGGCTTTGGGTTTGTTTACATACCTGCGTCGCATCGATGTCTTGACCCATGTACCTGTAACGGAACAGACTTGTTACGCTTTAATTTATTGTTTTTTCATCGAAGTCCGACTAAGAACGTTACATATATTTTGTTCGTTTCTGCTCGAGCTGTGCTTCAGCATTCGCCAATGAGGGTGGCAACATTTGTTGCGTGTTTCTGATTACATCACCATTTTATTTTACGTAAGAACTGACTCACAGTTACCTGTAACACGATGACGCAATATTCATTGCATGAGATGGTCGACATGGTGTTCTGCTATGATACAAGTAATGAGACTATTGCTGATGCAAAAAGATTGTATGCAGAGCAATTTCTGACTCGATGCCATCCTCCTACAGAACACTCCAGCACATCATCAACAGATTCCAAACCACAGGATCTGTTCAGCAACTACCTCGAAAAGGTCGTCCGAGGACTGCAACAAATGATAATGCCAGGCTTATGGTCCTAGCATCAGTCGCAGCTAATCCTTTTACAAGTGTCCGAGCAATTGCACATGGTCTGGGTATTAGCAAATTTCCATGTGGGACATTCTCTCGACACAAAACGTCCACTCATACCATATTCAATGCTCTGGAATTACGAGACTATGGTTCCCGTGCAGAGTTTTTCGACTGGCTGCTCTGACAAATTGATGATGACCTACAGCTCGTAGGCAAGATTCTATGATGTGATGAGGACCCAGTTTTCACGAAACGGTACTGCCAGTAGGCATAATCTACACTACTGGGCAGAGGAAAATTCTAGGTGGCTGAGACCAACATCACACCAAGTGAAGTGGAAAATGAATGTTTGGGACACAAGCCGTAGGTCCTGGTTTTTATGAAGGTATCCTAACTGGTCAGCGCTACCGGGATGACTGGTGTGGTGGAAGAGTTTCTAGATAATTTGCCATTGGCAGAACGTCCAGGACTATGGTACCAGCAAGACGGTGTACCGCCACACTTTGCAAGAACAGCAAGGGAATGTTTGGATGGAATGTTTCCGAAAAGAGGGATTGGCAGAAACGGACCAGTTTCGTGGCCACCTAGGTCACCGGATCTTACACCCCTAGATTTCTTCCTTTGGGGGTATTTAAAGGAAAAGGTTTATGCCACGAAACCCAGGACACAGCGTTAACTTCAAGGACGAATTGAAGTGGCCATTAGGCAAATTCCTGCCATGACAATGACAGCTGTCCAGAAGGCAATCACCTATCGTGCACAGTTGTGCCTTGCAGACGAAGGCCAAAACTTTGAACATACTTTAAAATAACCTATGTTCGATTTTGGAACTCAGGACTTAAATTACATGTAGTATTCAACCCTTTTGAGTTCAGAAATAAAAAGCTCACTAATTGATTTGTCTGTGACTTCTCAACACGATGGTGGGAGGGTAGCATACCAATCTTCATCATCATTTATATCACACAATTTTCCTATGAATCAGTTAAAGTAAACATGGATTTAGACTAATTTTGGGGAGCTCTACAAGTTAGTGATTGGAAATTTTCTTCCACCTCTGATAAGGAAAAAAGTTACGGTTTGAATGGCCTTGAAGATGACCTTGAAGGTCACTTTTAAGGTCGGAAATGGAAAGCCCACGATGCACTTGCTATAAGACGTTTTTGTTCTATCTAATGCATCGCCTCTGGACCGTGATACACAGCATAGTACTAAACTTTTCGGACAACCTGTATAATTTCAAGGTATTTTTTATTATAGGGTCATTCAGGAAAACAAGCCGTAAAACCAATAATAAAAATCTACAGACAAATGGGGAAAAAAGAAGTGTTACCAGAAAGAAGAGAAAAATAAACAAACACTTCTCATCTGTAAATCACAAAACGAGAAATCACATTACACATCATCCACAAAAACCTACGGCCCACGTAAGAAATAACATAAAACATTTAATAAACATCTTAAGAGTATTATTTAAAATTTAAAAAAAAAAAGAGAAAAAAAAGAAACTCAAGTAAAGTTAGCTAAAACTTTCGTTTATCTTAATAAATAATGATGAAATACTGTAGTTATACTAAAGGTAGGGCCCTACCCATGGAGGGTCGGCGGCTGAGTCAACTAAATCTGTTACATGGGGATCCTCCTCCAGAAGCAGGATTGGACCAGCCCCGCTCACCCCCCCCCCAGAAAAAATGTCTGGGTACAAAGGAAAAGGAAAAAAATGTAGCAATATTTTCAGTAGCTCATATAAAAAAATATTTAAATTTTTGTGTAATTTTTGTAAATTCTATGACAACTTACTTTAATTAAAATAAACTTTTTTAAAATTGTTATTCATTTTTATTTTTTTGCTGGAAAGGTCAAGCAACAATCACCCTTATTATGGAAATTAAAACATCAATGTTCTTGGTTATTTATGCTGCCTTATCAAAGTAAAATTACAAATCTTTTTCTAGGAGTAGAGGAATTACATTCAGAGTTAATCCGCCATTATTGTATACAGGGTGTTTATGAATTCCTTTATCAGACTTGGAGAGGTGGTAGGGAAGGTCTAAACTAACAACTATTCCGAATACCATTTTTCCCACAAAAACGTTGTAAACGAGTTAAAAAGTTGTAAATATTCCGACCAACCCCTGTGAATGCTGCACTGCACCGCACCCGCAGAGCAGCATGCAAAGCGACGAAAGCACTAATTGGTGAATCAGAACACGTGCGTGATCACATTCCTCATCGAAGATGAACAGGCAGAGTCCGTGAAGTACGTACAAGCAGAATCATCACACATACAACGATCTCAACATGAATGAGTTCACGTATGGAGAGATGGCAGACATGCATCTGTTGTACGGCTAGGCTCATGGCAAGGCACGAAAAGCTGCAAGTTTCTACTACGAGAGGTTCCCTCGTAGACGACATCCTTGTCATGCAACATTTGTGGCGATTGACCGGCGATTACGGAAAACGGGACAATTTTTACCCACAGGCATGACGCTGGTTCTCTAAGGACTGTGCAAAGACGACATGTCGAGGAGGACGTGCTGCAAAGATTTGCAGATAACCCATCCACAAGTACCCTTGCAGTTGCACAGGATATGGCCATCAATCACACGACTATATGGAACATTCTACATGAGCACCGACACCATCCTTATCACAAACAGAAAGTTCAGGCTTTGCGACGTGGAGATTATGTACCACGCCTGGAATTTTCTGAATGGTATCTTCAGAGTGTTACTAATAATCCTACATTCAGCATACTTGTGTTATTTTCGGATGAAGCACGATTTACCAAGGAAGGCATGTTCAATTGCTACAATAGCCATAGTTGGGACGAACATAACCCTCATGCCAGACACATCTCCAGCCATCACGAACGCTTTTATGTCAACATTTGGCTGGAATTCTACATGACCAGATTATCAGACCGCATGTACTACCTCCAAACCTCAATGGAAAGCATTACCTCAAGTTTCTTCAAGATATCCTTCCTGGACTGGTGGAAGATGTATCTTTGGAAGTCAGTGGTTGCAGAACGATGGAGCACCAGCATATTTTACCCGGGCCGTGCGTGAATTTCTTCAATGTTGGATAGGTAGAGGTCACCCCATTAACTGGCCACCGAGATCATCGGATTTAACGCCGCTGGACTTTTTCTTATGGAGTCATTTAAAAAGCCTGATTTATGTTACTCCAGTAGCCAGTGTTGACGAGCTGAGAGCAAGAATCTTTGACGCCTGCAGAGAGGCGTTTGAGAGAGTGGACTGAACATGCAACACGTCCTGTATCACAGCCCAGGATCGCCACTTCGAACAGTTGCTGTAATTTTTCAATGTAACATTGTAATAACCGTTTCTTCATTTCAACAAATAAATTGTCCGCAGCTGCATGACATAATTCACCAATTTCGTTGCTAATTTCTTGATTTTTAGGTAAACCATAATAGATCCGGAGAAACCATTTTTGAAATTTAAAAATACGGTGCAAGATAAAAGAAGTAGAATAGCCCCAGAACAGAATACTATAACAAAGGTAAGAATAAATCCAAGCCACAGGGGTTGGTCGGGATCTTTACACCTTTTTAACTCGCTTGCAACGTTTCCGTAGGAAATATGGTATTCGGAATAGTTGTTAGCTTTGACCTTCCCCACCACCTCTCCAAGTCTGACAATGGAATTCATAAAGTTGCTTTTATTTTACGTTATTCTGTCAATTTTATACAATAGTTTCGTTAATATCAGATAAGGATATTTTGTTAAACAATTTTTTTATTCCTTCATTTAAATATACGTATTTAATAGATGATTAATTTAACAGTCTTGAAAGCCGTTTATACACAAAGTTATAAAATTTGGTCTTTATATGGCTACGATGAAAAACAATATTGCTTACTATAGCAGCCGCCACGTAAGTTGAACGATCTTTTTGACATGCGCAGTAAGTCATCTCATCAATATGCTTTGTCTGGATTTTACCCATGATGCACTTGTTCTGCTATAGTAATGGTGGAGACATCGTTGAAACGTGGAAAGCCTATTAAAATTCATAATATAAAACAAATTGCATTCGAGTCGACTATTCTGCGTCATTTCTTAATTTATTAATTTAATTTATTAATTTCATTTATCTATTTAAAAGAAAAAACGAAAATAGAAATTAAATATAAATACGAAAACAATGTTTCAAAAACGAAAGCGGATGTTTCATGGGATAGTTAAGCGATTTACTTCCCGTTAACGTCTATTGGCTGGCGTTAGAAATGACGTCATCCTGTCGTTCAACTTATGTGGCGGCAGCTATAAAGAATAATTCTTGCAATCCATCTCTTGAGTCTTTAAAGCAGCATCGTACCCAGGATTTTATTTGGGGGGGGGGGCATGTAACAAAATAGTATTGTTTCGTATTTTTTAATTTATTTGCTACTTGCAAGCACGAGAAAGTGACGTTAGATACAAATTCCACGAAAAAAAGAATTTAAAGTGAATCTAGATTGATTCCTAAAACTAATCTTCGATAATTGAGCTTTTTTTTTCATCTTTTGGAATACATGTCAAATTTTTATTTTTTTATAAATCCAAAATGTGTACAGACTACTCAATATAAACACTTTTGTTATTCGCTTTTAGTTTCCCTTTTTGCTGAAAAGGTGAAAAAAAATCCATTCTCGAACTTGCTATCAGCTGATCAAATAATCACATTTTATTGTGAAAATTAAAACGTTAATGTGCTTTTTTTTAACCTCCTTTATGTAATATACAATCTATGATAATAAAGTTCGGTGAATGACTTCAAATTGCTAATGGTCGTAAGAGTACACCATCGTCGTATCCTGCCCCAGACAGGTCGAGACATGTTTAAACAAATTTGAGAGAATCAGCGCTGCGAATGTGTTTATTGTGTTTAAACAGGACATTGAAGAGAGAAGGCGTAGTACGCGCGGTCGAAACCCAAAATGGATCAGCGAACGAAAGAGACTCATGAAATGATGACAACAGTTTACAAAGAAAGTGCTATTACTTTGAAGTGTGTTTATGAGTGGTTTAAACGGTTCCGAGGAGGCCGGAACACCGTAGAAGACGCCCCCCGAAGTGGCCAGACATCCAACGTAATGTTACGACCCAACTGTAAGGCTATCCCTAAAAACGACTACGCCAGGAGTTTCCAGGACTTGTACAGGCGTTCCCAGAAGTGCATTACCATCGACGGGGATTACTTTGAAGGATAGTAACTGCTGTTTCATGTAAGCGAGCAATCCACTCCCAATGTGCCATCATTCACCGAACTTTATTGTCACAGGTTGTACAAATAAAAGCTTGATAGGCTAACCAGCATTAGCCGTCTTTACATTTCTTGCTAATAAGCTGAAAAATTATTGTAAAGTGTACCTCTACTAATTCAATCGTTGGGGAAAACATGGCCGACGGCCCGAGTTGTCGCCACTCTCCTTACGGGTACCCTATTTCAGACACGATCAATTAACTGAATCAGTTAATCAGTTAATTGATCGTTTCTGCCCTAGCTGAAAGGTGCACCAAGAGTTATCTAGCGACAGAACCTCGTATTGTTTTTAATTTTGTTTGGAGGGCATATTCAAATTCTCGGACATTTTGGGTAGCACATCATATACACAGGATGAGTCAAAAGTCGCAGTACACCCTGTTTTTTCGAAAACCTTGCAGGAATTGGGAAATCTGAATATTCCAGTAAGGTATGGGTGAGGTGGTCTATCTTTTATGTTATGTACCGAACATGGCCGCCATCTTGAAATCGGCCATCTTGAATCTAATTTTTATTTTTTAAATGGAAAGGGGATCGTGTGATATATCAAATAACATCAGCGTTTTCTGACAATTTCATTCCTGTAAATAGATTTGAAGTATCAGTTATGGCTCAAAAGTTACAACATTTTTGTTTCATTTTGTAGCAGGTAACTGAAGATGGCTTTGACCACGGAGGAGGGAATTCAGGTCATTTTGATGTCTGGAGAACGAAGTTTCCGTGTCATAGCTGCAGATTTTAACAACCAGCACCCAGAAAGACCTCCAATTTCACACAACACTTCTTGTTCGGGCGAAGGTATCTTGTTCAGTGATGAGGCAAACTTTTATGTCAGTGGTTAAGTCAACCATCACAACCACAGGTATTGGACTGACCACAATCCACACTGGATGGAACCTTCCAAGGTAGTTGGTGATGTAAAGGTTATGGTGTGGTGTGGAATATGGGGTACCCGTGTAATTGGACCCATTTTCATTAACCAGAACCTATATGCTCAACGCTACGTGGAAATGCTGCAAGAAGTGGTGTTTCCCTCACTTCTGAATGAACATGGCAGCTTTCCCTCTTACTTTCAACAGGATGAGGCTCCACCACACAATGGTGTAGATGTTGGTCAGTGGTTAGATGCTCAATTTCCAGGTTATTGGATTGGCCGACGTGGTGTTGTGGAATGGCCAACCAGATCACCTGATCTCACACCACTTGACTTTTATCTGTGGGGCCATTTAAAGTAACCGTATATGCAGAGAAAATCAGAAACAGACACCATCTCCAGTAACGCATTGAAGAAGGTGTGCCAGCATTTCTGCGGAAATCCTTCTGCGAGTGCATGGCGATTGGATTCAGCGCCTTCAAATGTGCCTTGACCAAGAGGGACACTTATGTTGAACACATTAAATGACTATCCTTTATGGAGAATAGTCCAGCCTGTAATTTCAAACAAAATGTGTTGTAACTTTTGAACCATAACTGCTACTTCAAATCTGTTTACAGGAATGAAATTGTCAGAAAATGCTGATGTTATTTGATATTTCACACGACCCCCTTTCCATTCAAAAAAATTGACTTAGATTCAAGATGGCCGATTTCAAGATGGCGGCCATATTCGGTACATACCGTAAAAGATAGACCATCTCACTCAGACCTTACTGGAATATTCAGATTTTCCAATTCCTGCAAGGTTTCGAAAAAACAGGGTGTACTGCGACTTTTGACTAACCCTGTACTTAGGCTAACAATGAATTCAAATAATTGCTATGAAAATAATGAACCGGGAGGACGTGACGCAACTTGATGCATTGCTTACTATGTCTAGAAGCATGAATTTTCAAAGCTTTAAATCACTGTGAGAAAGCACAACGAGATGTTAATATAGGGTACAGTAAATCTATACAGAAAAGTTGAGAAGCAAATGTATGTTTTAAATTTCAGCTCAAGGAGATATCCCCTATTTCAAGATCTTTAGAGTTTGAGGATTTAAAAGCAGTATTTTTGACGTTAAGGATTAACGGACAACTCTACGCATAATATCGAATTTTTTTTCAGAATAACAGACATCAATTGAAATTTTAATTTTGGTCCAATATCTTCTATACATATAATAAATCTGTTGTCTGTCTGTTTGTTTGTATACTCTTCAAACAAAAACTACTGGACGTATTTTGATGAAACTTAGTATGATTATAGCTTATAGTCTGGGTCAACATTTAGGATACTTTTGGATCGAATCAATCACGAAGTTCTCGAGCAATCATACTTCCTCCTTTGTTAGTCATATTTCTACCAATAATAAGCCCTAAATTTGGTCGACTTATGATAATGTAACAATGTATGATGTTTCAGTGCTGAGGCTTTCTTTATAGGAAGTGTTGCCCCGGCGCGGAAAGGTGACCTGCTCATAGTAGTCCGGCCAACAATCCAACCTTCATTGTTTCCAACAAACGAAAAAATATCGATTGTTAAAATCCAAGATGGAAACAATGAAGGTTACATTGTTACTCGGACTAGTAAGAACAGGTGACTTTTCTGCGCCAGGGCAACACAACACCACCTAACGATAAGGCCTGGACGCGAAAACGTCATTATATTGTTATATCACCTCAGTAGGGAATTGTTAATCGTATTTCCACCAATAATAAGCCCTGATTTTTCCCTACTGAGGTGATGTAACAATGTAATGACGTTTCAGCGCCCAGGCCTTATCTTTAGTTGATGTTGGGCAATACCACCTAGACAGAAGGCCTGATGGCGGAAAAGTCATACATTGTTACATAATCATTAGTCGACTAAATTCAGAACCTATCATTGGTAGAAATAGGTTTAACAGTGGTCGACTAATGATGACGTAACAATCTATGACGTTTCCGTTAACAGGCCTTCTGTCTAGGAGGTTTTAGCCGGGGCCTGTCTTTCTCGTTGGCTACGATTACTAACATACACGGCAATGCTTCGCTATTTAAAAATCTACTAGCTGAAGTACCCGGCGTCGCTCGGAGAAAAATACAGGGTGTTCCAAAATGATCTTTACAACTTTGATCACGAAATGGGGATACGTAGAAAGGTGCGGTTTGCGGCATAATGTTCAGACAGATCTAAAGTTTTAGTAGTCGTTTAACAAAGTTCAATGTGTGCGCCATCTGTAGCACGCAGGGTATCTAAGTGATATTCCAGTTCCTCCCATGCCTGGCCTAGCATGGTCTCATTAACGTTTGCAATTGCTGTTGTGATGCGAGTTCGCAGTTCCTGCAGGTCCCGCACCAGGGCATGGTAGACAATATCCTTCACAAAACTCCAAAGAAAAAAATCCAATTATATCTGGAGACCTTGGAGGCCAGGAAGTGGGTCTTCCTCTGCCAATCCAGCGACTTGGAAATGTGTCGTCCAAAGAAGAAAAAACAAAAAAACATAACTGTAAGTGTGTGTGTGTGTGTCAACATTATGCTGCAAACCGCACCTTTCTACCTTCCCCATTTCTGAAAGCGCGAAAGACTTGCAGTTACTGTTGATGCTGCTTCATGGGAAAATCGTAGAATTCTTCATAAAACAAAGCAAAAGTCACAATTTTTTAACGCTGGCAAAAATCCCATTCAGCTCCAGGTAAACTGAATTTTAAAAATAAAGTATAATGGAAAGGAAGAAAGAAAAAATCCTTTCTTAGCGTGCACCTAGAAGCCAAGAGAAATATACTTGCCAAATTTCAAGTTTGTAGGCTTCATAGTCTGGAGGTTTTGTGATGAATGAATGAGGTAGTGCATATTTTTCCCTCTCTCTTTTATATAATAGTATACATAAATATAAAATAACATGTCCTGACTGATTGACTGATACAACATCGCCGAGCCGAAATCGTCAAAGCTATTAATATGAAATTTGGTCTGTAGTTTTATTTTATAGTAGAGACTTACTAGAAAAGGATTTTTACGAAATTCATCCCCTAAGGGGGTCAAATAAGAGATATAAATTTTTATGAAAATCCATCATTTTTACGTTAAATCCATGATTAAATCCATGAAAATTGATAGAGTAAAACTTCCCAATAACAGACACCTTCGGGACGCTATTTTTGTCCGTTATTCAGAAGTGTTCGCTATTCAGGATTTTTCATTTTCTTGTTGATGAACAGCATCAACATTTTCTTTTAAAGTGAGGGGTTTTGTCACGTGTCAATGTGAACAAGAAAGGATCGATAGTTGATGGTAAGTAAATAAATTTTATTGGAAATAAAATAAATAATTAAAGTTGACGCAGTGGAATGTCTTAATAGAAAGTCACAGCTTATCCGCACGAGGCACGAACTTTTGCATGACGTGGGAATCACCTCCGACGTTGGCACTAAATGGAGCTCTAACACCCCGTTAGAATAACTCTTCAAAAAGAATAATATAAATACAGTCCACAGTCCAGAAGCACGGCGAAGAAGACACTACTTAAGTTGAATAGTAAATCAAGCGACGCACTATGCCTTTCGTTCGTCGCACACTTCGCTGGCGAACAATTTCTTGTCGGGGAAAAAAATAATATCACCAACGGGACTGCTTCCACTCTTGTACTAGGGGTGAATAACAGTAAATGAGATGAGTGACAATAACACAAAAATAACTCAGTTCTAGGATTAAATATCGAGGGATTTAATTATAAAAGTCACTGTTCAGTTGCCGGTACTGTTCGGTTCGGGAAGTAAGACACAGTTCGGGTATAGAGAAAGCAAAGCTCACTAATTCACGGTCGGTGAGGTAGACGCAGAGATCTTACTGCAGGGAGTAATACAGCTTGAGTGCTCGCGTTCGTTATAAGGAAGGTCCGCTATTTAGAAGTACATGTACTGGGTCCATAAAAGACAATGCAATTTTGCCGGGAACCAATGTTGTGTCCGCTACATAGAAATTTCCGCTATTCAGAGGTAAAAACAGTTAATGGAAGTTTCACTGTATATGGCACTTTTGGTAAGAAATTAAGAAAGACATGTTTGTTTCATGATTTTCGGAAATTTACCCCTTGAAAGGGTAATCTAATTAGCTTCGGCGATTTCGGCTGAGCAATGATTGCAACAAAATTTCTTTCTAGAGCACAAAATTTATTTTTAATACCGAGAGACGGCGCTGGCTGCATTTTAAATTGCGGTATTGTTTAATTGTTTGCATCACTCTACCACCTGAATCTGCACACACAAGTGAGGGCATACGCTGTTGGATGGTCGCTCCAAATATAAGAAAATTGTTTTGCGTAATATATAGATAGTAAAGACTTTTTTCTTCATTAAAATGTAATGTCCTGTCACTGAGAGCATGGTTTTTACATTTGAAAAGTAAAAACATGTACCGGAATATCTATATATCAGGTGGATATAATTAAAGTTCTCCACTTCTGCACGTTTTGCAGACCGCAATATTCCATGGATATTAATGAAACTTTGTATATAGGGTATGCAGATCATAGGGAAGAGAATTTGTCACCAAGTTTGGCGACTAACATCTCATCCAAGGCTCCCGATCGTAATTCTCAATCGGGGAGCAAGCTTGGCATTTGCGTAGCGCCATCTGTGGATAATAATCCAAAGCGAAGTGCGATCTTTGAGAAAAATCATAAGGCAAGAGCGTTGTCGGAGAATCCGGCGAAAACTGTGCAGAAAATGGCGCGACCACGAGAGTCTCGAGCGGGAAGATTCAATTCGATGAGAGAAATTTCGGAACCGAGCAAGATGGTCGCGGAAAACTCGCTCCTGTGGAAAGCACGTTGAGCTCACGACAAAAGACTTCGTTTTGTGCAATGAGGGTCAGAAATGACCAACGAGCTCCGCCTAAATTTCTCCACAAAATAGCGAAGGACTTTTCCGTGAAAGAACTTTTCCATGGGAAGTGCACGGTGCTCATGTGCGTACTTCGTTACTAATATTTTGCTCCCGTTCCATGAACCCGTCAGCCCGAGCCAGTGAAGCCCATATCGCCGAGGTCACACATAAAGAAGACATCGGACCATTGTTGCCGAGTGCGGAACCCGAAAGGACTGAAACGCCCGTTCGTTGGCCAGCTCCCGTTCTCACCGTCTCCCGTATCGGTGTGGCCCCTGTCAACACGAGTGCGCTAAGGACGTTGGTCGTCGCAGCCAACTTGGACGCCTCAGCAGTGCTTCAGCTTGGACTGCTCGACCCGATATTGATACCAGAAGGATCCGTACTATGGATCACCCCATGGATGCATGAAGCTTTCTGGCGTCATGGATAGGGTGTCCGAATGCCCTATTTAAGGTGGGTCAAGTTTTGTATCGTAAATCCGAAATTCTGTAATAAGAGTCAGACTTTCTCTCCTCATCTTAGTTAATCCGACCGCTCGAGCGCGTTGCTTTGTCGCTATCTGCTAGGTTTGTGAGAACTGCGTAAATCTCTATTTTAACGTTGAGCGCTCTCATGCTGGCAGTGAATTAAGCACCGCTCTCATTAAGCAGCATATTTGATAAGTTCAAATTTAGTTAGCGGCCGGTTACTCATTGTGGTTTTCTTTTATTATCTGTTATTTCTAGTTATCAACAGCTTTAAGCCAAGAAATAAACGCGAATGCGTCGCCGTTTACAAATGGTGCGGTGGGAGTAGCGACCAGCCAGCGTATAAGAGAAGTCCAGCCATATCACAAGCGCCCAGGGTTCATGCTTTCGCGATAGGCACCATGTTGCTTCCACTGCTTTTACAGATTCTGGTTAATTGTCGTGCTTTACCTTAAACCACTGATATTATTGTGACTGCACCTAATTGTAGTTCATTTCGTGGCTGTTTTATCCTCTTGGATTTTAAACTGGGGGTCGGTTATTGGAACCGCTCCAGTTTAGTTGCAAAATTCTTCTCGCCCTAAGAGGGGGCGAGCGAGATTAATTTTCCTTGTAAGATTATTAAATGTAGATCTAAGGCTTGTTCTTTAGAGTGGGTCAGGCATCTGTGATGCTTAAGTTAGGTCGTTACTAGATCTATTGCTAGTGCGACACCCGTATTGTTTTGTACTCTTGATACTTATTTAGCAATATTGTAAAACGGGGATTTATTCCTACCTTCGGGCAAGGCAATGTCCTTATGCGTTTCTCGCGCCTAACAAGGTCGTGGCCCATTTAACATAATTAATGTTTTGTGAATTTCATATTTTATTTAATTTTGAATAAATTAACTAAGCCAAAAGCTATACACGGTTGTCTGTCTTAGTATTTAAATTTTCCACTGCGCAATACTCTTTCATCCATGACAGAATTCCAACGGAAAATTTTTTTGTGCATATGGTTGCCTTCAGGGGAAAATGTGATGCTGCAAGATCTTACATAGACGGTACTGATGCACTATTTGAATGGTTAAATCATTAGATGGTCAGTGAGGGTTTTAATGGTACGCCTACCTCAGCTGTTCGAATTAATGATGAAAAATAGGAAAGAAAATTCCGCAGCCTGGATTCGAACCAGGAACCTTTGGCTCGGACCGCCAACGCGCTAACCAATTGCGCCACTGCGGCCATGAAAGCGAACTGCGAACTAGGTAACTGCTCTAACCAAGCCCTAAGGTCATGTAAATAGCGGTTCGCTTTCATGGCTGGTTATAGTTATATAAATAACTGTTCACGCAAAGTTTCAATGATATAAAAAATTTCAGCGCCATAGGTTTTTGGCGAAATTCGTCAATTTGGCATGGTATGACTCATTGTATATAAAATATTTTAATTGTTCTGTTGTACAGGGTGGTACAAATAAAAGTAGCCTCGCATGAATTGCAGAGAAACCAACCTAACGCCATAAGCAATTCAGAAATGAAAAACAGCTGCATGTCTAGTCCATTCATTGTGATTTCTTGAAATAGCCAGTTACAAAACTGAAGACGATGAGGGCAATCCGCTAGTTTCAGTTCATAGACCACGGATACTTGTATGGTCGCATTTTCAAATCGTCATGCAGAATGCGCCCACACGATCTCCTTGAAATTCCGGTCTGCTGAGAGAAACGTCGCGTGGATTTGCTTGGACTCTGTAGCATCATCGTTTGTAGATTATGGACATTTTGTGGATTTCTTACTCGTTTTGGAGTGGTTCTACGATTGTTTAAAACAGAACCTGTGTCCCGCCACTTTTTTTTTATTAAAAGTTGCATCGCACGTTTTGTTGAAATTTTCGCATCTTCAAAGTTTTGAGCAAACAAATCACTACACTGCTTCCAGGAGTTGGTTTTTGCATAATTCTCAACAATGAAGATTCTCTGCTGCACCGAAAGCACCATTTTTTCAGCTAAGAATCGTTCAAATTATGCGCTTCTCGGTATATACCTGCAGCGCTGATAATGGAACAGCCCAATCATTGCTTACGGCGTTAGGTTGGTTTCTCTGCAATTCATGCGAAGCTACTTTTATTTGCACCACTCTGTATACTTTATAATTCAGTATCCTGTTTATTATTGTTTAAAAAATTCTTATCAGTTTTTCCTTTTCATAATTACTTTTTGATTGTATTTTGTATTCAATTTCTCTTGTTTGGAATTTTGCCAGTTTTCTGTATCACGTTTTTTCTAGTTGTATTTCTCTTAGGTCCGCGCGTTTGTTTCATTATACGAGACGTCTTCTGATTCTCTAATGGGCCGTTCAACTTGTCCGTTGATTGGCCATTGTTTGAGGATCAGCAGCCCTCTTGTTCTTAGAAATAGTTTGCCTTGTTAAGTTTTCGTGTATCGCAGGCCTCGTCACATCCTGGACATCAATTTTGACGACATCCAAAAGGCCATCTTTTCAGAATACTGGGTATCCTAGCTGCTCGTTTCCCTTGTCACTCGTCAATCAACAATCAACTCTATCGTCATGATAGGAATGGACTCCATCTTATCCTCTGGATGACTTAACTAGGTTTAATTTGGCTTCTTGCCTAGTTCAGTGTACTTCAGCTGGTTACTTTCTGGAAAGTATGGCAGTGAAAATGTTCTTTCGGACCGCTCGTTTCGTTTTTCTTGCACTGTTCGATTGTCGATTGTCGATTTTTCATGTATTTGCATTGAATAATGATCTTAAAGACATCCAAATACGTATTCGCACAATAAATCTTTTGTGAACAAGAGGTTGTTTTTCTTTGCATTATATTAGTGGTTAGGTTTATTAATCTTATTCTTATTGAGGGTTAAGTTGCTGACATGTCCCTTTGGCACTTATTCTCTAGTTGGAGAATATTGCGCCTACCCACAACGATCCAATCCCTATATGTTAAGGCCAGCTTCGCTAAGGAAACAAATTAGCTTTTAACCTGATCTTGGTGAATTGCCTGATGTGTGAAACTGAGGCCAAAGTTCGAGTGTTTTATGTGTGTTGATGCGACACATTTAAAAGCTAGATGATGGGCTATTACTTCCTCCAAATTGCAGTTCCTGAACAGTGGTTTGTACTCATAGATATCCGCCCTGTTGAGATGTTTCCTAAACTGATAATGGCCTGTTTAAAAGTCTATTATAATTCTTATCCAACCTCGGCAAAGTTGTAGAATTTGGGATGTTATTTTAATGGAATATTCATTAACCATTAGTCTTGCATGCTTTTGATTGGTGATCTGTTTCCAAATATTTATTAGCGGTTTCCCTTGAAATACTACACAAAGTTCTGGGCCTTAAGGTAATTTCGCAGCATCTTGCTTTGCAAGTATGTCTGCTGCTTCGTTTCTTTCTATACTCCTATGTCCTGGCACCCCATGCAAAGATTTTCCTGTATGAAGAACCGGGTCTATTTGAAAGGGTGTAGATTAAACTTAATATGTAAGTATTTTTCAGAATTTGAAAATGTATATTAGAGGATTTATAATTTATCGGCATTCTAAAATCAATTTTGATATTATTATCGTTGATTTGATAGCCATGAGAGCATCTTCATTGTAATTGACGATAAAGAGTGTCTCACGTTGAGGCGAACTCTGAAGATGATATCGCCGCGAAGTATGCGATTCCCCCGACGAGGATTGCGATAAGGAAAGAATTGGCTTGCAAGGAAGCGAGCTCACCAATATCATTTGCGACTGCTGGAAATTTTCTGTGTCTAGGAAACAATCTGTTGTATTGAGTATCCCCAAGCAGGGGCAAGCTCCAGCAATTCCCGCGAGCTTTCGACCTATTAGGCTGCTCCCCTCGATGTCTAAGGTTTGGAGAAAACGATCCTCGTCAGATTCCAAGACCACTGTCTCACCAATGATCTACTTCGGAAAGATCAGTTTGGCTTTCGTGCCGCCCACTAATATCCGAAGCAGATATGGAGGCTCGTTGAAGACCTGAGCACCCCCTGAACCTTTCCAGGTACTGCGGGGTGCTATTTTTTGATGTCAGTAAAGCTTTCGACCAAGTGTGGCTTGGGGGCCTTGTCTACAAGATGATTAAAGACGGGTTTCCTCCCGATTTGATTTTGATGGTGAAATCCTTTCTCACCTACCAAGCTAAAGTTGGCGAAAATCTATCGACGCCCCGTGTTGTAAAGGCCAGTGTCCCTCAAGGTTCTGTCCTCGGGCCCGTGTTATTTAAATATTTTGTGCATGATTTCCCTAAACCCGAAAATTGTAAGCTATATTTCTATGCTGATGATACTGCCGTTATGACATGGACACACAAGCCGGACCACGGTATCACTCGTCTGCAGTATGCCATGGAAATGTTTGAAGACTGGTTAACTGCTGGAAGCTGAACCTTAACGTCGGAAAGTGCAAGGCTGTGTACTTCAACACAAAGTTCAAGCGTCTCCCTGATTCTCTTGTTCTATTCGATAAGAAACTGGAGTAGGTAGAGAACTACAAATATCTTGGCGTAATCATCGACTCAAGACTCTCGTGGAATCGTCACGTGACCTACGCTCTCAACAAAGCAAAGAGGGCTAAGTACAGTCTCGTAGTTCTCCTGGGTCGCAACAGCACCCTCAGCATCGACAGTTATTCGGAACAAACTCCTCTATGGCATGCCTGCCTGGACAACTATCTATAAAAGCAGATGGAGCGAGCTACAGTCGTTCCAGAATGCTACCCTGAGGACCATTGCCCAGCTTGGCAGAAGGACTGTTAAAAACCAATCCATCCACTCAGATTTAAGCATGGCTCATATCGGAAAGTTTATACACGATCTCCTTTTGATTATGGTGCAGAAGATGAAGATTCACTACAATGACCTAATGACTGGAATATTGAAGAACTCAATGGATATGAAGTGGTATATGAAGTATCGAAAACCGAGGCATATTCTTGACGTCAACTTTGAAGACATCAGCAACGTTTCTTTCCCGGACTACTGGAGGATGTGATAATCTTCTTTCTCGTTGTATTTTTATTTCGTTTGTATTTTCTCTCTGACAATCGTCAATCTTATCTTCTTTTTTGTATAGTATGGAAGACTGCTTGGGTTAGTCAGGCTTCTTGACTACCTCAGTGTATTTCATTTGGAATTTATTCTGGTTCGATCAGCTTTGTGAAAACGCTGCTTTCGTCTCTTCTGAAAAACGTACACTTCACTGTTCGATTGTCGATTTTTCATGTATTTGCATTGAATAATGATCTTAAAGACATCCAAATACGTATTCGCACAATAAATCTTTTGTGGACAAGAGGTTGTTTTCCTTTGCATTATATTAGTGGTTATGTTTATTAATCTTATTCTTATTGAGGTTTAAGGTGCTAAAATGTCCCTTTGGCACTTATTCTCTAGTTGAATATTGCGCCTACCCACAACGATCCAATCCCTATATGTTAAGGCCAGCTTCGCTAAGGAAGCAAATTAGCTCTTAACCTGATCTTGGTGAATTGCCTGATGTGTGAAACTGAGGCCAAAGTTCGAGTGTTTTATGTGTGTTGATGCGACACATTCAAAAAGTAGATGGTGGGCTATTACTTCTTCCAAGTTGCAGTTCCTGAACAGTGGTTTGTACTCATAGATAACCGCCCTACTGAGATGTTTCCTAAACTGATAATGGCCTGATAATGGTCTATTATAATTCTTATTTAACTTCTGTTAAGTTGTAGAATTTGGGATGTTAATTTAATGGAATATTCATTAACCATTAGCCTTGCATGATTTTCATTGGTGGTCTGTTTCCAAATTTTTATTAGCGGTTTCCCTTGAAATACTACAGAAAGGTTCTGGGCCTAAAGGTAATTTCGCAGCTCCTTACTTTGGAAGTGTATCTGCTGCTTCGTTTCTTTCTATACTCCTATGTCCTGGCACTCCATGCAAAGATTATCCTGTATGAAGAACCGGGTCTACATATTTGAAAGGGTGTAGATTAAACTTTACATGTAAGCATTTGTCAGAATTTGAAAATGCATATTTGACAGATTAACGGATAAACTTTCGCGTTAATACGGTACACGTGGACCTCCAGTGCAATGGTTGAAATATTTCTTAACGGAATGGTTTACCTTTTAAAACTGTTCGGCTTGTCTTCTTCGATTATACATAGAGTTGGGGTTCCTCAGGGCTCGATTCTTTTGCCACTCCTATTCTCTACATTTTTCAATGATATAGTGTCATATATTCAACCTTGCAATTACCTAAAGCTACTACTTTATGCTGATGATGTCACCCTCAGAGGAGCAAAAGCCCATATGCACGACTTGATTTCACTTTTAAATTCAGCCATATCTAACTTACACGTTTGGTCCAATGCTAATCATCTCCTGGTTAACATTGATAAAACCAAGGCGATGATTTTTTATCAACGAAATAAAACGGGTATTCCTGACATCCTCCCTCTGTATTTTATTAATTACAGACTCCTACGGTTTCTGCGTTCACTTACCTGGGTATGACGATCACTAATGACTTTACGTGGCACCTCCACGTCGACCAGATGCTTACCAAATTGAATAAAAGGTTAGGTATCATTTCCCGTTTTCGTTTTCTACCTAAGAAAATTATACTGCAATTATATTTCGCTTGGATTCATTCTTATTTCTGTTATAGTATTCTGTTTTGGGGCTATTCTTCTTCTCGTATTTTGCAGCGTGTTTTCAAACTTCAAAAATCGTTTATTCAGATTTATTGTGGTTTACCTAAAAATCTTCCAGTCATTCTAAAACTTACCAAGTTGAATATCCCCACTGTTTTTCAATTGTATTTCCTGCGGGTTTGCTTGTTCGTCTTCAAGTGCATTAACTCTATGTTGTCGGTTTCTCCAACATTCGATCTGTCAAGTAACACTATAAGTCTAAGTACCTTATTAGAGCTAATGGTTCAGTTATACCGCCGTTGATCACACTTAACTATTAACGACGTTGTTTGTGTTATATCGAGATTGAATGTTGGGCTGCTTTACCAGCACATTTATAATCTGAAAAGGACTTCTGTTCCTTTAATAGACATTTATGACAGTAGTGACCCTGTAATTATTAAAATACAGAGGGAGGGCGTCAGGAATATCGTCATCTGTCATTTCATTTTCAAGTCTGATTTGTGTGGATTTTATATTTGTTGTAGTTTTTTGAGTTTATTTGATGTATTTAACTTTATCTCGATCCTAATGTGATCACTTATTGTGTTTGCTGTTTGTAGTCTTTATTGTAATACATATATGTATTATAAATCAGAGTCCTTTGGAACGTTTGTTCTTTTATAACTCAGAAAATACTCAAGGAATCTCCACGAAACTCCTCGAGGAATGGAGGTCAATAACTGTGGACACATACTGTAAACTTGTGGACAGTATGCCATGTAGGGTGGAGGCAGTGATAGCAGCTCGGGGTGGTCCTACACACTACTGATTGAAGCTTTTTGCGACTTTACGGTAGAGCAACAGGTGTCCCAACTCCTTTGATCATGTAGTATAGATATAAATGGTCATCGAACTTCTGACATTTTCCATTGTTTCAAGCATAGCCTACATGATAAGGAAGGTTTCAAGAATCGCAGTTTATTAAGAGAAAAGAGTGGGATGAAACGTCAGTACGAATTTGAATGCTATAGATATTGTGCCACCTGCGTCAGCCAGTGTAAAAAATCTATCAGAAAAATTGGTGATACGCGGGCTCCTTCGTCACTTTTGGAAAAAAGGGACCAGTGCGCGAGAAGCAGCCGCCGAAATTTGCAGGGTGGAAGATCAGGATGTGACCAATGAACGGACAGCACGACGGTGTTCTCCCGCTTTAGGTCTGGAGACATGGGCCTGGAAGATGCGCCAAGGAGCGGAAGACCCAAAGAAGTAGATGACGCAGCCGTACGGCAGCAAGTGGGAGCCAAACCAAGCAGCAGCACCCGTGGACTAGCGGCAGACATCGGGACATCACAATCGAGTGTGGTTCGACATCTGCACGCCATGGGAAAGGTCAACAGGAGCTGCCGAGTTGTGCCCCACGAGCTGACGCGCGCGCAAGCACAACAACGCGTGAAGGTGTGTTGTCAACTGCAGGAAAAAATCGAGGTTCCGCCACATCCAGCCTTAGCCACCGTATATGTAAAAGGCCTGGTCATTTCACCAAATAGATGACGAAAGAAAATATAGTTCTCATAATTTCCACTTGAGGAAGTGGCGCTGTGTACCGAGGAAACTATAGTGTCAATGTATAAGAAAACAGTACGGTTTTTCGATATGGAATATAATATCGATATTCAAAATATCGGTATTATTCGAAATGAGTATTATCAAATACTCGATATTTAACAACTACTTTAATTATCAAGTTTTTAAAGGTAAGAGCTAATGATGCAAATAAATATAATTTATTTTTCATTTTGAAACAAAACAAAGACTTGCATACATTTTGTAAGATGCACGTTTCGTTACCACCATCTTGGAAAATAATTAAAAAATAATAAAAAAAATAAAAAATAAAAAAAAAGAGAGAGAGAGAGAGAATAAAAATTGCAATATTGTTTTCATTAATAAGATACAGCAACTAGTGTTCATAACAAAATTTCATTAAAAAATACAGGAACCAAACAAATTGTTAATAATTCCAATATTTATCGGACAGACTGCAAAAAAACTAAAATATATATTATTTGGCTTTCTTGAACTCAGTGTGTTTCTATACTGTATCCAACGAAAGTTGGAGTGGGCTTGTCCTGTTAAACTTCTTATTTCAATTGTCAGACATTGTTGCCAAAGTAAAATCAACAATGTCTAACAATTGAAATAGGAAGTTTACTGGACACGCCCACTCCAACTTTCGTTGGACTGAGTATAGTAGAAGTAATAATGTTTCCAGCTTTCGAAAATAGGCATTGATAACATCGATATCGGTATATTAATATACCAATACATCGAAATTGTTTAAATATCTGTAAAATACTCGATAAGAAATATCGATATATCGAGTACTTTGAGCAAACCTTAGAAAGCAAAAGTGACTCGAAGGAAATTTGCGGAACATAACACATACGTTTGCTTCTTTTGGTCTGCTGAAGACAGGAATTCACTGATAAAATAGATCATCATTTCAAGAGCAAAGCTACCAGGAAGCCAGTAAGTATCTTGAGACTTGTATTTATTTCTTGATCAAGGGAAAAAAAATAAAAATTTCAATTTTAAAGCAAACAGAACGTTTTTTTTTTTGTCCAAAAATAAAAAAATAACATCGATACAAGACTTAAATAAAAGACTGAAAGTCTCATCCCTGCCCCACAGTAGTGGAATTATAACAAAAGTTATAACAATATACAGGGCGTTTCAAAAATACTGTTACAAACTTTTAGGGAATGTAGTGTTGTTGATTCTAAGCAAAAAAGATCATATGAACATGGGTCCGAATTTGAACGCTGAGATATGAACAGAAATAAAACTGCCCACCAAGATCAACAAGTTAATAACTCAGTTTCGGAGAAATAATAGGATACATAAAACTGTGTACACCGTTAAAATTTAACCGTATTCCAACAAATAATTTCCGAGTTACGCATTCAAAATCGTAACAGTGCTCACATGAGTACTAACCAGCACATATTAATATTAACACATTAAGATGGTAGAACTTTTGAACTCCATGCAGGATAAAATTCTTTCTGTCAACAGTAAAGCTGTATTGGGACTGCTAATGCAGCACTCCGAGAAAGCAACTTGGTTGATGTGTAAAATTTGTCCAAATGCTAAAGAACATTTTAATAAAATAAGAAAAGCAATAATTACTGCCCTTCTGAATGGTGCTGAAGAACTATGCTAGGCAACTCACAGATAAAGCAGATCATCAATTCAAAAGCAAAGCCACAAGGAAGCCATTATCCAGGAAACCATTAAAATTGTCAGAAAGACATCTGTATTTTTTTTATCAAGGGAAAAAATAAAATTACAAATTTAAAGCTAACAGAAAGTTTATTTTTGCAAAATAACAAAATACGTATAACTTAAATAAAAGAATGAAAGTCTTATCCCTGTCCTACAGTAGTGGAATTATGAAAAAAAATTACAGTATATAAAAAGAACCCCCCCTCCCTTAATTTTATTCTGTTTTTCCACTTTTTTACCTCTTTTTAATTGACGATGTTTTAACTTAATATCAATTGATTTTGAGATTTTACAAGCTGATTTCTTATTTCGCCAAATTTTTTATTTTACAAGCTTCTTTTTAATTCTGCAAAAAACATTTAAGAATTTGCAAAAAGCTTTATGTCACATTTTAATGTCAAAGTGACATTTTTTTTACGTTGCAAAATGTATTTTCAATACTGAAAAAATGCGTTTATATTTTTTAAACTGCATTTTTCATTTTGAAAAGTGCATTTTAGCAATCGAAAAAAGCTCTTATGTATTGAAGCAATTGACAGAATTTCTATGATACGCAGCGCCACCACTTGACGCTTTCTGCCTTTAAAGTCGCCATTTTCTTTCTAACTAAAAACCAAGGATACGGGGCAATAGAACAGGCTAGTGTAGTGCAATTGTCTAGGTATAACTAAAACCTGAGCTAGTTACTAAGTCACTACTGAAATTTAATAATTTTACTTCATACTCTTTAACTTAGCACCGTCCTACTAATGCTAATTCGAAATTGCAATAATTTAATGTAATCTAATTTATTGTATTCATTGAATAATTTATTAAAATCTTGCCTATATTCAGAAGTCAATTTTTTAATTTTTTTCGCTGAATGTGTCCCATGTTCGATAGAGTCGGTAATCATTCATCGCTGCCGCTATCCTCTCGTAGATCGACTTGTTTCTTTTTGTTCTTCTTAAGTTGTCTATATTTTTCTGCCACAAACGATTTTGGATGGACGTTTGGCATCGTCACTCCACGTTTTTCTTTTATTTATCGTCAGTCCCCGTTTCATTTCACTCCCCACACGCTATTTGAAACTGTTTGAACCAGAGACAAATGAAAATAAGAGACTGGCAGTGACCTCCCCTCTAGTGGTGCCTTCGCGCCGCCATGCCGGGATTGGCAAGAAACAGCTGATCGCCGTAGGCAATGCATGTGAATCAATCGCAAACATTTATTTTTTTCTAATATCGAACTAAGATATCTCGATGAATTTATTATGGAACCATCAGAAAAACTTGCTCTATTAAACAAAAAAATAATCATTTAAATCGGCCCATCTGATAAAAAGTTATTTGATGATAAATAAAATTATTTTTAAACATAAATTAAAAAAAAAAGTAGTTTAAATGAAAAAGGAGGAAGATATTATCTTAAACCAATTAACTAAGAAAATTCTCCTCTATAAATTATAATTTTAAAGTAAATAAAATAAAATATACAGATTATATCAAATTACCTTTGATATGGAGTAAAATAATAACTCACCGGACCATATTAAGGTTACTTTCTCTTGTCTCTCTTCTTATTTCGATCTGTATCTGTTTTTGTTTTTTTTTTGTTGTTTTTTTTTGTTGTTTTTTTTTTATAATTTATATTAATAAGCAATTAATTTACGAAAATTCTCCTTTATAAATTCCTTTATTTAAGGTAAATAAAATAAAATATACATATCAACAATAATTTGGATTATAATTAATGAACTGTATATTTTATTTTAGTTTATTTACTTTAAAATTATAATTTATAAATGAGAATTTTCGTAAATTAATTGCTTTTTAATAAAAATATAAAGAAAAAAGCAAAAAACAGATAGATCGAAATGAGAACAGACAAGCGAAAGTAAACCTCCCACCCCCCCCGTTGTGAAATAACCCTCATTGTTGTTCTGGCGCGAATCTATTGTTTCATAATTTATGAAAGAAAAAACATGCCTGTCAGTTGTTGTGCATATAATTGCACAAATCGTTTTTTAAAAGGATCCAATATTTCATTTCACAAGTGTATCATGTGTATTAATAATATGTTAATAGTTTATTACAATATATGGATTAATAAACTGATTATTATCAGTGATAATTATTTTATTCAACTGAGAATTATTTCTTCCTTTTTTTTGTTAAAAAAAAATTGAGTACCTTTTAAAAATATTTTAGGTTACCAGATTTTCTTTTAATTTAAAATTTTAAAATCAATTAGCTAAAATTTGATAAATTATGTTAGGTTTGTTTATCAATAGTAAGAAACACTTTTAAATATCTTCCCAGTTTAAATGTTCTGACTTTATTAACATTCCATTATTGTCAGATAAACAAAAATTAAAATGACATTTTTTTTATTTTCTTAAAATAATTTTGTGACACAGCTTGTTAAATTTTTTAAAGTATAAACATCTAATTGATATTTCAATAAAGATAAGTATTGTGATAAACATTTTTATTGTGATGAATACATTAAAAAAACAACTGTCACTCAATAAATGAGCACCGAGCTCGTATAACCAGGTATAATATTTGCACAATAGATTTCCAAAGGATGACATTCTTCGTAAATAGTGGATACATCTTATTAGGCGTAAGAATTGGAAGCCAAACTCTTATTCTTCAGTTTTCTTCATCTATGCTTTCACTTGTCTCTGGCTAAGCCTCCATTATTACAATAACGATAGGAATTGCGAGTTGTAGGCGCTCTTTTAAAAAATTCGTAAGGCATTGAATCAGCTATTGAAAGTCACTAAAAGTATACGTTATCGTTAGTTAATGCAATAAAGTTTTTTTAAAAAAATCAGAAAACAGGTTACGCTTACTAATACCTCTCGAAGTCATCTACAAAAACAGCTGAAATAACATTGAGAACATACGCCACCTTACGTTTCTGCCATCCCCATAATGGAGACCGCTGCACTTCCGGTGGCACCAGTAGCGCTCAGCAAAATGAATAGGGCACTGCCAGTCTCTTATTTTCATTTGTCTCTGGTTTGAACCGTCGTCCTCCATGTTTTTCTCGTATTTTAGTCCCAGAATGCAACGCGGCCAAGCTATCCCGACGTCTCGATCCACTTCTAGGAGTTTCAATCTAGCTTAAGTTGAGCTAAATGCGTTCGCATTGCACATTCAAACCCGATTGAGAAGTGGAGCTAGATTGAAATGTGTTGTGCGAATGGGGTATAACATTGTCGACGGACGAAGTGAGCAGCTTAGCGAGAGAGGGTCACATGCTAATAAAGGACCTGCTTGTTTAGCTAATGACTTGTGCTCTAATTTGTGTGACCGGCCGTCAGAATTAGGATTAGAAAATGATGGAACCGCGGAATACAGCGAGTGTGCAGTCCTCAGAGAGGCTAAATGCATATTCTTCTATTATTACGGAGG
This sequence comes from Rhysida immarginata, assembly GCA_023313115.1. Lineage (NCBI taxonomy): Eukaryota > Metazoa > Arthropoda > Chilopoda > Scolopendromorpha > Scolopendridae > Rhysida > Rhysida immarginata. The sequence continues at coordinate 35,125 of JAHWFO010065569.1, forward strand.
ACGAAGTAATAAACAATAAGGGAGACTCAATTCGGATACGTGGTGAGATTCTTCAAGACCCTGCCCCTCCCCAGACTGTCCAGGTGCCGCATCAGTGTCCGAGACCAAGAGTACAGCGAACGCTTCAAAAATTGAAATGGTTGCCCCGACTGCCGAGACGTTGACTTTGACATATAAGCAATCTTCGTTCTCGTGGGAGAGAGAGGATTGCCTACCCGGGTGGCCAAAGCGGGTAGGTGTCGGGAGTTAGCTTCCGACCAGCGAAAGCTGTGGGCCAAGTTCATGTTGCCTCGTTTGAGGTGTTTTCACGTTTTTACGTTGAGTGTAACATAATGCCACCTGAACATCTTTTTAGGTCTTAACTCCGTGGAGGCAATACCATCTGCCTCTCCACTTCAAAAGTGGTAGAGAGAGGATTTTTTCTGGTGGATTTGTGCCT
>JAHWFO010065569.1:35663-56020 GCA_023313115.1 Rhysida immarginata
GGTGGATTTGTGCCTACCCGGGTGGCCAAAGCGGGTAGGTGTCGGGAGTTAGCTTCCGACCAGCGATAGCTGTGGGCCAAGTTCATGTTGCCTCATTTGAGGTGTTTTCAAGTTTTTACGTTGGGTGTAGCATAATGCCTCCTGAAGATCTTTTTAGGTCTTACATCCGTGGAGGCAATACCATCTGCCTCTCCACTTCAAAAGTGAGAGAGGATGGACTTTCTGGTGGATTTGTGCCTACCTGGGTGGCCAAAGCGGATAGGTGTCGGGAGTTAGCTTCTGACCAGCGAAAGCTGTGGGCCAAGTTCATGTTGCCTCGTTAGAGGTGTTTAAGTTTGTTACGTTGGGTGCAGCATAATGCCACCTGAAGATCCTTTTAGATCTTAAACTCCGTGGAGGCAATTACCATCTGCCTCTCCACTTCAAAAGTGGGAGAGAGAGGAGCGGACTTTCTGTTGGATTTGTGCCTACCCGGGTGGCCCAGAGACAAATGAAAGTAAGAGACTGGTAGTGCCCTATTCATTTCGCTGAACGCTACTGGAGCCACCGGAAGTACAGCAATCGCCATGATGCGAGTGGCAGAAACCTAAGGTGACGTATGTTCTCAATGTAATTTCAGCTGTCTTTGTAGATGATTTCAGGAGATAGTATTAAGCATAAACTGTTTTCTGATTTTTTTTTAAACTTTATTGCATTAACTAACGATAACGTATACTTTTAATGACTCTCAATAGCAGATTCAATGCCTTACGAATTTTTAAAAGAGCACGTACAACTCGCAACTTCTATCGTTATAATGGAGGCGTTAGCCAGAGACAAGTGAAAGCATAGATGAAGAAAAATAAAGAAGCAAACTTATTTCTTCATCCATGGTGAAAATAAATGAAAGTGAAAGAAGGATATATTTATTTTTTCAGTCTTAACTGATTTTTATTATTAAAAAAGTTGATTCTTATTATTATTATTAAAAAATATTGAGACGCGTCATCTGATATGGATTCATGATATTGATTCATCAGTGTTATACATGAATTAATGTTGTGCCCTACACTCAATTTTAACCTGATAAATTTAATGCCAAACATTTTGTCATTAATTTAATGTAATCTGTTAAATGAAAAATGCTGTATAATTTTTTTACAGTAATAAAAGATATATCCACTTTTTACGAAGAATGTCATCCTTTGGAAAGCTGCAGTGAAAATGTTTCACTTTCTAAGTTTTCCTTTAGCTTGGAAATAGCTATTATACATTGGTGTAAGAGCTTGGTGCTTATTTCTTGAATGAAAGTTGTTGTTTGTTTTTAATGTATTCATCACAATAAAAACGTTTATGCCTATGTTTACTGATATGTCAGTTAAATGTTTATACTATAAAAAATATAAAATCTTTGTCACAAAATTGTTTTAAGATAATAAAAAGTGCAATTTTAATTTTTGCTAATCTGATAATAATAGAATATTTGTAAAGGCAGGACATTTAAACTTGAAGGATATTTAAAAGTTTAATTGCTATCGATAAAGAAACCTAACATAATTTATCAAATATTAGCTAATTGAATTTAAAATATTTTAAAATTTTAAATTAAAAGAAAATCTGGTAACCTAAAAAGGTACTTAAATTGTTGTTTTTATAATAAAAAACCGAAAAGGAAGAAATAATACTCAGTTCAATAAAATAATCAATTTATTAATCCAAATATTGTAATGAACAATTAACTAATAATATAATTACTTGTGAACTGAATTATTGCATCTTTTTAAAAAACGATTTCACCAATATGTATGACAATCTGGTACAGGTAATCGGTAAAGGGGAAATTATAATTTGTAAATCTCGTAAAAATCAACAATAATTTGGATTATAATTAGTGAACTGTATATTTTATTTTATTAACTTTCAAATTAAAATTTATAATGGAGAATTTTCCTAGTTAATTGTTTATTATAATCTCGTCCTCCTTTTCCATTTAAACTTTTTTTTTATTTTTTAATTTATGATTAAGAATAACTTTATTTATCACCAACTGACTTTTTATCGGATGGACCGATTTGGATGATTATTTTTTGTTTAATTGAGCAAGTTTTTCTGGTGGTCCCATAATAAATATATCCAGATATCTTAGGTAGATAGTATAAAAAAATAATTGTCTGCGATTGATTCACATGCATTGCCTCCGGCGATCAGCGTTTCTTGCCAATCCCATAATGGCGGCGCGAAGGCACCACTAGAGGGGAGGTCACTGCCAGTCTATTTCTTCATTTGTCTCTGGGGTGGCCAAAGCGGGTAAATGTCGGGAGTTAGCTTCCGACCAGCAAAAGCTGTGGGCCAAGTTCATGTTGCCTCGTTTGAGGTGTTTTCAGTTTTTTACGTTGGGTATAGCATAATGCCAACTGAAGATCTTTTTAAATCTTAACTCCGTGGAGGCAATACCATCTGCCTCTCCACTTCAAAAGTGGGAGAGAGAGGAGCAGAGTCGCAACTGCAGCGAGCCATTAGCGTTAGGCAGTGTCGATGGGGCCCTAGTCGTCCTGCCGCGCTCGGGGGGCAGCGTTGCGTTCTTTGGTAGTAACTCGTATTGGATGTTAATTGTGCTGTGTAGTGAATTTTGTGCCAAGGGAAGCTGATGACTGGTTATTAAAGTGTGCCTTTTTATTTTATTCGTAGCCCCCACCTGCGAGAAGCTCTACCTATACAGGTCGCCGTCTACGGATTCTACGGTTGCCTCTTGCATCCATATCAACTATCCCGATAGTAATCGACTTTGGTGTTCCAGCCAACGATTCCAGGGGAAGCCTGCATGAGAGGACATCATAAACGCCCTGCAGGATATAGAAGCCTAAAAACTTAGGTGTCAAAAGTTAATTTAAAGCTATATAATGCTATCAGAGTGGAAGGTCTAAATGTTTGCATAATTTTCAATTTAACGAATCAAGGAATTGATGCTGTGTAATTCTTCTCATCTTGGAAATAAGCCGAAGAAAAAAGGAGAAATCATTGTTGATCGCTAACTAATGCCAATCATATACTTTAATGTTTGAATTAAACAAATTTATTTACAATTACGTTGTCTACCGACCCTTTCCTCTCCTGTACAATTAAAGAAAACTCTGCTAATTAATTTTGATTGTGACAACTAGCTTCAACAAAAAAAAAATCAAGTCTAATACAATATTCAAATGTTAGTGTATAATATAAAATTTTAAAATCCAATATAATATATAACATTTAAAAATTTAGCACCATATATTTGTTAAATATAATATTTTTACTAAATATTTAATTTAAGATACATTCCTATTGTCATGAAAAGCAATTGATGGTGAAGAAAATGCGTCATTGCAAGGTCTTTTAGCAGATGCCAACATTTCAATCAAGCACCAAAAATTAATTATCTTAAGTAAATTTTTATTTTATTTTTTATATAAAATTAGACTTTTTTCTTGTGCTCAGCAAAAGCTCTTAATTTTCCGCGGTTTTATTGCGAACATATTCATTTTTTCTATTTACACTGCCTAAGTTTTCTATACTAACTTAGGTAAGTTTTACGCACCCGACGTCCAAGGGCACCACCAGGCTTTCGTTTTTTTTGTTCTTAATGCATATGAAGGAGTGTCGCCTCTCCCCATTATTGCTCTCTGGCTCCGCTCATGAAGTACTCGACATATGCATCTTGACGACATCTGCTGCCAATTATTCTCCTTAGATACAGATTCGTAAGGAACAAAACTGTTCGGGAAAACTCAGATTTTTATGTAAAAAATAGATATAATTTTAATTTATAATTAATTATTCTATTTTTTCTACTCTTTGTTTTTTTATAGTTTTTGCAGACAGTGATTGTTGGGTATGTATTGTTTTAATAAATGTTAATTAAATTCTCCACGTGAATATCACTGTCTGCAGCTAGTTGTCCCTCGCGAATAATTTTCGTGAGCACGAGGAAATGTGTCCCACTATTGTTGATGTTCCTTCCGTGGTTACTTATTTTTTTAATTTCAGACAGACCACTTCAGCTTCTGGCTTGACCAGTCGTCCCTCCTTCTGGTCCTCCACTCCACTCCTATAGACATTTGTGCAGTGCGTTTGCCCCCCCCCCCCTGGTGTCTCCTGGGGGAGGTCTTCTTCCTTACTAAAACATTGACTTTTTTCCATCATCACCATGGAACGCATGGTGATGATGATCGCCGACGGTCCGTTTACCGCCGGCGCATTCATGAAGGGGTTGTATGCCCGTACAGGCTTACCCCCTGTTCTCCCGCCGGGTTTTCCCGCTGTTTCGATTCTGCAAAAGCTTTCCCCCACTGAGTGGAGGATGCTTTGCAGGAACCGAAATGTTGCTGAGCGGATAGTAGAATCTGACCACGTCAAAGTTGGCCAGACTACTATCCACTTGTTTCATGCCGACCCCGGTCATCTCACCGTCCATATCCGGGGTGCCTCGCCGCTGATGGCAGAATCCTACCTGAAGGACTACATGTCCGACTACGGGGAGGTGCTAAGAGTGTTCTACCCAGAGCACTCCGACTCCCCCCTGCAGAAAAATGGAGACATTTTGTTGGACATGCGCCTTCAGAAAGACATTCCTGACTCCCTTGTGTTGCACGGAGAACGTGTCTTCGTGTTCTACAAGGGCCAGAAGCAGTGCTGCTGGTACTGCAAGAAGTCCTCCCACGTCCGGAAGGACTGTCCTCTCCTGAAGAAGTGCGACTTCTGTAAGAAAATCCTGGGCAAATACCATCAGTGCCCGGAGAGGACAGGTGCACCACCAGCAGCCCCAACGCCACCGCCTCGAGGGATGTCGTCCCAGCAGCCAGCACTGATGACTTCATCGGCCAAGTCAACTGAGCCTAGCAGAGTGACTATGCCTCGTCCTACTCCGAGGGTTTCGAAGGACTGCCCCGCCATCGTCGGCTCCTCCTTCCCCAAGGAAAGCGAAGGCGGCCCCACCGTTTTCACCTCCTCTTTCACCGAGGTTATCGAAGGCGGCCCCACCATCGTCGGCTTCTTCTTCACCAAAGAAACCGAAGACGGCTCCACCATCATCGCCTCTTCCTACGACTCCTGGGAAGGAGATGCCGCCTCCCACTCCTCGGCCTCGTGTGGTTCAAGAGACTGTTTCTCGTCCACCTTCGCCTGTTGTTTCCCCGATGGCGGAGGTCTGCCACTCTGCAGAAGTCATCTTAGACGATTCGTTGTGTTCCGAGTCGGTGTTTGTTGCGGAGGAATTTCCATCTCTTCCTCCACCTGCGCTTTCATCGGCATCGCAGCCTTTGCGAATCGTCTGTGCGCCTACGCCTGGAAAAATTTCTTCCTCTGCTGGGACCTCAAAGCCATCAGTGCCAGCTCAGCAGGATCTTCTTGCGACGCCTAAGAGCCCTCGCAAGAAAAAGGCCCGACGTCATCGTAGCAAGAGGGACGGGATTCCTGTGTCCTCTTCATCTGAAAGAGACAGCTGTGTAGACCATCATCATCGCAGCCCCTCTTCCTCTTCGGGACGTGCTCGTTCCCCTAGACGGAAAACTTCTGAGCCTCCTCCCTCTTCGGTGAAGCTCAAGTCTCCTTCAGATACAGGTCAGCCCCCGTCAGCTTAAATTCGCAGTGAAGGTCTTTTCCCTAAACGTTCGTTCCCTTGGTTCGTCTTTCAAGCAATCGGTTTTGTCATCATTCGTCGCCCTGTACAGGCCAGATATTCTCCTTCTTCAAGAGGTGAAGCTTGCTGCTTCGCAACAGCTTGCTAACCTCCCTGGCCTTCGCAGTCAGTATCCATCTGCACAGTTCTTCATCAACTCATCTTCGCCACATGGGCTGGGGATTGCCTCCATCATCTTCAACCCCTCCATTGTGGTGTCGAACTGCGTCTTTGACTGTGAGTGCAGGGTAATTTCTTTGGACCTCCTGCTATCTGGTCTCAAATTCCGATTGCTTAATGTGTACGCCCCGTGTTTATCAGCAGAGAAACGGACATTCTTTGAAGACCTAGACTTTTACCTGTGCTCGTCCTTGCCTGCAGTGGTTGCTGGGGACTTCAATTGCCATTCGGATGAGAACAACATCTTTTCGTCTGGATGTGTCTACCAGTTGTGCCAGCGGAATGCACTTTTCGATCTGTGGGCGTCTTCTTCCAATTCCAACCAAAGTAGGTCTACCTTTCACCAAGGGCCCTCTGTGTCTTCAAGGTTGGACCTTTTTCTAGTAGACGCCACTTTCGCTGGTGCTCCTGGTTCCATGCTCCTTTTCTGACCACAGTGCCATCAAGTGGTCTTGGAACCCTCCATTCCCTGCCTCCTCTGTAGGCTCTGCTTCGAACAATTGGTTTCTGAACGTTTCTCTGCTTGACAACGATAAATACAAGGGAATGTTCGTTCGGTTTGTGGAAAGACATCTTCACAACCTGCCTCCGTCACTAGCTTCGTGGCTTTCCTTTAAATCAAAGCTCCGTCGTTTTTTCAGAAAGATTGGGTTGGACGCCGCTAGACGCAATCGGCGCCATCTCCTCATGCTGCAAGAAATTCTGCGCCTCCTCCGCTGTTCCATCCCGAAGGGGGCATATGCTGATGACTTCCGCCAGGTGAAGAGCGAGATCAACGCTCTAATGATCCGCAGGGCCGCCGGCGCAGCTCTGAGGGCCAAACTGTCCTGGGCGTCTGACGTCCGGAATATGTCGTCAGCTGCGTTCGCAGAGGAGAGGCGTCGCGCCAATAAGAAGAGGTGTCATCGTTTGGTGGTGGGGAATGAGACAGTGGAAACAGACTCTGACATCTTGTCTGCTTTCCACTCTCATTTTTCATCATTTTTTGGCCACCCAGTCTCTCCATCCGACGCCACGACGAAGTGGATCGAGGCACTTAGACCTTTCACCGCTGACGCTGACCTGTCAATTACCCGTCCCTTTTCCGAAGATGAAGTCAAGAAGTTTTTGTCGATGGATGGCCGTCATCAGTCCAGCCGTGGATTAGACGGCATCCCGTATTCGTTCTTCAATGCGACTTGGAAACTTCTTGGGCCTTTCCTGGTGCAAGTGTTCAATTCCATCCTTAAGGACCCTTCCTCCATTACGTCGGACTTTACCGCGGGGAGAATCATCTTGCTCCCCAAGGTACCGGATCCTGAACTTGTCACCCAGTGGAGGCCTATTACTCTACTTAACACAGACTATAAGGTCTTCACTGGTGTGCTCCAACAACGGCTCAAATGCTTCGCCGACGAGTTCTTCGATCCGGGACAATCCTGCTCCATTCCATCTCGCAGGATGTCCGACAACCTCATTACCATCAAGTGTGTTATGGAGGAAGCGTGTGTGCGCCGTCAGACTCTTGCCGTGCTAAGTCTTGACCAGGAAAAGGCCTTCGACAAGGTGAATCACGTGTTTCTTTTCCGAGTGTTTCACCATCTTCATCTTCGGAAATTTGCTACGATTATCTCAGCACTGTATGCTTCTGCCACATCATGCTTGACGATTAATGGCTCCAATTCGCCTTTCTTCGAACTGTCCAAAGGCGTCAGACAGGGGTGTCCCATCTCTCCCCTGTTATATATATTCTATTTGGAGCCACTTTTACAATATCTTAATCGCCACCCAGATGTCCGGGGGTATGATTTGCCAGCCGCTTCCATCAACATCCGTACGCTGGCTTATGCGGACGATGTAGTGCCATTTGCATCTGATCCGTATTCCCTGGGCATCTATAAAGAATCCTTCGATCTCTTTAGCACTTCGACGGGAAGTACCATCAATCTCGTCAAGTGTAAAGGCATTGCTATTGGGAAGTGGACAGTGGACTATCTTCGATCCTTCCCAATAACATGGTGTGAGCAAATTACAGTGCTGGGATATGTTTTCTCCTTTTCACCTAATATGGACTCTCGTCACTGGCAGCTGGTAATTGATAAATGCATCGCTCGCCTTGGCAAGAACTTTCGTTTCACCACCTCGATGTTTGCCAAGGCGAGGTTCCTCCAGTCGCACGTCCTACCGATCTTGACGTCTAAGTGCCTGTTTGCTTTGCCTTCTCCATCTCATTTAAAGAAGGTGCGTAGTGCGATAGTTGACTGTGTGTGGGGTTATTCAACAGCCCGTCATCCCATCCGTTCGGAGCTGCTGTTTATCCCCTTCGATGGGGGGGATTGGGCTTACCAAACATTCGACGATACCTCATCACGGCCAGAATGGCCGCCTTGATTCGTGTCTTCCTCCTTCCTCCCCTCATCTGGGCCAACTTCTTCTTTCTGCATCTGCGCTTCTTCTTGAAAGTGAACAGGCTACCTTTTCCGTCCACGCTGCCAGTGACGATCATTTCACGTTCGCCGGACTTTTACCATCTAGTCTGGCGACATTTGTCATCTTTCCTGTCTGGCCTTCGACAGCTTGACCCGCAGGACTGGGGTAACCTTCGTCTATCTTGGTTCTTCCAGCAGTCTGACCAGGGTGCGACTTCTGACATCGTACGGTGGCAACCTGAATATCCATGGTCAGCCATCTTGAAGTCCGTCAAGTCTCTCGCCTTTGAGAAGGCGGTCTTCAACTTTCAATGGCGCTTGCTGCACCAAGGGTTCTACTCTCTCCAATGTCTACATCGATGGGGAGTGGTCAGATCTGCTGGTTGCCAGTTTTGCGGGTTGCTTGAGACAGTTCCTCATGTTTTCTACGAGTACCCGTTTGCTCAGTCCATTTGGGATCGCCTCTCTCGTCACTATCTTCTGACTGACTTTACCTACCAGTCAGTGCGATTTCTGATGGACTGCTCCACCGGTTCTGCGTACAAGCTGGACCTAGCCACTTCCATCGCCTTTATGAACAGAGAGCTTTGGCTGGTCCATCAGCAGCGATCTGCTGGTGTTCATCAGCCAGCCTCAGTCATCTGGAGGAAGGGCGCCATCCATCTCAGGTCCTTTCTTCATCTTGAATGGCATCGGCTTGGCCCAGCTACGTTCCGGAGACGGTATTCATCATCTCAGCGTCTCTGTAAGGTCATCGAAGGGGATACGAATACCATCTCGTACCTCTTCACCTTTCCCCTCGACATCGATGACCCACCGGTGGGCGGACGGGCCTCTTTTTGAGGCGTTTGAATAGGAGGTGCAGCCCTTGAGGGCTGCCCGTACTCCTACAGCATGCGCCTGGGCACCCTGCCTGCTTTAAGAACTAAGGGTGCTCCTCTGGAGCCATAACATCGGCTCCAGTTCCAACAGCTCCTTCTGGTCCTCCACATCATTCCTTGCCTGCAGCATGGCGTTCTTATTCCATTTATCATTTTCGTTCCAATGGTCTGCGAATTACTCCTACCCTGCCGCTCGTTTTCACCCCAATTTTATGAACAAGCACTCGCTTCTCCCCAACATCATCAATGGGAGGAGGCCATGCAAGATGAGTTGAATTCACTCATGCTTCATCATGTCTGGGATTTAGAGCTTCCACCACCAAATGTCAAAATTTTAAAGAGCAAATGGATCTACCGCATCAAATACAATCCTGACGGTTCGGTATCCAGATTCAAGGCAAGGTTGGTGGCTATCGGCTCATCACAAGTCTACGGGAGCCAGTATGAGTTAACTTTCTCACCTGTCATCAGAATGGAATCCCTCCGCTTACTGTTTGCCATAGCTGCAAATACAGGGATGTCACTGCGCCAGTATGACGTCAAATGTGCATATCTTCACGCACCGATAGACCATACCATATATCTGTCGCCACCCAAGGGATTATCAACGCCAGTTAATCACGTCTGCAAATTGCGTAAATCACTTTACGGCCTCAAGCAAAGTGGAAGATGCTAGTACGTAAAATTGTGTCAGCTTCTTACCCGATTAAAATTCACTCCATCCAGAGCAGACTATTGTTTTTTCTACTACACCAATGCTGGGTGCACCATTCTATTAACAGTCTACGTGGATGACATCGTGGCAGCAACAACAAATGTCTCCATCCTAACCTCCATCATGGACAAAGTGAAACAAGAAATCGACCTCGTGGAGTTAGGAGTGGTAAAGCATCTGCTAGGTATGAATGTGTCACAAGTGAACGGTTCAATTTATCTGTCACAGGCACATTATATCAAGCAAATCCTGAATGATTATGGCCTTCAAGACATCAAGCCAAAGACCATGCCACTAAGCCCTCATGTGAACCTTGATGATACTGCGGATTCACAACCGGTCGATTCCACCAATTACCAATCTCTTCTCGGTTCCTTAATGTATGTAATGACTTGCACGCGGCCGGATATAGCTTTTGCAATTACTAGGCTATCGACATATGCCAAATCGCCTACACATTTGCATATGACTGCTCTTAAGGGCGTCGCTTCTTATCTTAAACACACCTGCGACACATCACTTGTTTTTACCCCATCTACGGATCCTTTGTGCGCATTCGCTGACGCTAGCTGGTGTGTCACCCCACAGAGTAAGGGATACTCTGGAATTTTGATCAAAATTGGGAAAAATACCATAACTTGGTCATCTAAGAAGCAACGTTTAGTCGCCCTGAGCAGCTGCGAAGCCGAAATAATCGCTATAAACGAATGCGTGAAGTCACTGAAATGTCTTTGGGACCTCATAACTGAGTTAGGACAAGGAGAGTTTGTTTCTTTCCCCACAATCATTTACACTGACTCAACGTCTGCCATAGCATGTCTCGGAGCATTAGAATCAAAGAGTAGGACAAGACACATCTTGAGATTGCATAATTTCATCGCGCGAGAAATTAATCTTCAGAATGTGATTCTTACCTACTGTTCTTCCCCCGACATGCCGGCAGACGCACTAACTAAACCATTACCTGCCCCTGCTTTATGCAGATTCCTGGATTTGTTATCCTTATCTGAGCAGGATAAGTAATTATTTATATTAAATTACTTAACTCATTGGTTTGCTGGCCTACACGAAGGTATTTACAAAGTTTATCTTGTTCCTTTAAACTTCATAATTGCAAAGTTGTTAACTTCACGGGATGAGAGGGGTTCTAAACGCAATATTTTTTGTTAAATGACTTTAGCTTTAAAATCACAAAAGGATTTTTTGGGCTTGTTCTTACCTTACGTGAAGGCAGTAACTACATTTTTTTTTACTACATGATATGTATTTTTTACATTTGTTAATGTATTATACGTTTAATATACATTTTAATTATGGTATACCAGAATGCAAAATAAATTTTGTCTTCTTTTGCTAAAACGGCAAACCTTCTGTGTGCGTACACAAAAATGAAAGGAAATAATAAAGGCATAAATGTTTATTTGTTTATTGTAACTTAGACAATTTTTTTTTGAATCTGTATATGTAACGTCAGTACCTAAACTTCTATCTGTACAAAATGACCGTCACATTTTTTTTGTTCAAGAAAATTACAGGGGGCTTGTTCGGGAAAACTCAGATTTTTATGTAAAAAAATATATATAATTTAAGTTTCTATTTTTTCTATTCTTTGTTTTTTTTTTTGCTGTTTTGCCGACAGTGATTGTTGAGTATTGTTTAATAAATGTTAATTAAAATCTCCACGTGAATATCACTGTCTGCAGCTAGTTGTCCCTCGCGAATAATTTTCGTGATCACGAGGATGTGTGTCCTACTATTGTTGATGTTCCTTCCGTGGTTACTGATTTTTTTATTTTCAGACAGACCACTTCCAGCTTCTGGCTTGACCAGTCGTCCCTCCTTCTGGTCCTCCACGTCATTCCTTGCCTGCAGCATGGCGTTCAACTTCATTTATCATTTTTATTCCAATGCTCTGCGAATTACTCTTACCCTGCCGTTCGATGTGTAGTTTCTTATTGAATTTCTCACCTTCTCGCGGCAGCCATGATTCTTTATCGAGCAGCATTGTTTCGCGGGTTACCCCATAAGGTAATAATGAAATTTCTTTTAATGCTATTTCAACAATAACGCGCATAAGGGACGCCATGCTGCACAATTTCATTTTTATTCCCCATTAATAATTGTTTATCCTTCCTCAGTCTTCCTTTAGACATTTTAATGGGAATTTCAATTCCTTTTTATATTTAAAGTTAATTACTCAAATGCAGCGATTCAATATTTCTCGTTACAGTGTTTTGCTGTATCTAACGTACATGCAAGTATTTCTTTATTGTATTCCGAGAAATATTTATTTTTCTTTTGAAATTGAGATCGCAATGCCTATTCCTCAATTTAAACCATATTGTATAGAACATTCTTTTGTATAGAATATTTTGATATTTTATAAATAAATATTGTTTTTTTTAAAGCAAAATAAAAGTCTTTAACGAGCCACGTTCATTCTTAAGTTTTGGGGTTTCCTTTAAAGTAGCACCCCTTAAATATTATATTATTTTGCTTCCCCCTCTGAACAAAAACCATAGTGCGATTTACTCATGGCGACATCTGTTAACATTATATTTTTTCTGGAACCAGTTTTTTTTTCCCGTGGGAATGAGACTTTTCCCTCAAAAATAGTATCCTATATGTTGACTCAGGTACTAAATAACCCTCACAACAAATTTCAAATATATCCCTTCAGTAGATTTGACACCAACCTCTAACATATAAAGAGAGATATAGACAAAGAGACAAAATTCCTAAAACTATTGTTTCGGCTTCTGTATCGTTCATAACCACACAAAAATTTTAAAATTATTGTTTGAGTTTCAGTATCGTTTATAATACACGTAGCAATCACTTTTTCTCAATGCACATTTTTCGCTTCGCTACTATTTTATTATATATTTAGATTTCTGAAATATATATATAATAAAAGAGTAGCGAGGCAAAAAATGTATATTAAATTTTTTTGAGAAAAAGTAATTGCTACATGTATCAGGTTGTTGTAAAAGTTTTTTCCGGATTTTTATTCCAATACAAAAACGTTTGAACTGGAATGACAGATTCAGCTCATGCAGATGCTGGGTAATGGTTGAAAAGTGAACCTTGAACTGTTCTGCGAGTTCCCTCGTTGTTACATTGTGATCTTCATCAATTGCTTGGCATAGATCACCATCTGAAATCATGGTTGGCCGACCAGAGAGGTGCACTTGAAGAGTGCTATCTCCGCATCTGAACCAGCGATACCATTCTTCTATTGTACATAAACTAACAGTGTCATCACCTAAACGTTGGCAAATGTTTCGGTGACATTGCGCAGCACTGATCTTTCCAGAATACTTGTAGAAGATTATTGCTCGAATATGCTCGCATGAAAGGTCCATTTCAGACCGTTGATGGCACTCACAGATGTATAGTCAGAAAGTTGATTCTTGGATGTAATATAGCAAAGATATTCAGGAATCGAATGCAATAATTTGTTTGAAAACATATGAACACCCCCTTCGGAAAATGAGCCCTTCTTGGGCACGAGTTCTAGAACCGGAAGAAACTTTTGCAACAACCTGATATTATAAATTATACGACAGTCTATAGATATTCATGATCATCGAGCTCCATTGTTAAATGAAGCTAAAGTTTCTAGCTCCCAGTAGGGTGGGAACTCTATTGAAAAGTGGCGCTGCATGTACAATCGGCCCAGTTGCGCCTGCAGTGCTGCCCTATTGGCAGATAGAAACTCTACTTTCATTTTCAGTTTCAATGAAATACTCTAACGCAGATCATGGTTGGCCTTAGTGCGATCTGTTTTCCTTAGCTTCTCGAAACAATGGAAAAAGGCCGAAGCTCGATGACCATGTATATCTACAGACCGTGATTATACTGAAGCTCAAACAACAGTTTTTAGTATTTTTGTGTAGTTATAAAGGATACAGAAGCCCAAACAATAGTTTTAGGATTTTTGTCTGTATCTCTGTTTATATATTAGAGGTTGGCAACAAAACTACTGAAGGGATTTAGTAGAAATTTGCTGAGAAGGTTATTTAGTACCTGAGTCAACATATGACATACTTTTTCTGCGGGAAAAGTCTCATTCCCACGGGGAAAAAAACTAGTACCAGCAAAAATACAAAGTCAACAGATGTCGCAACGAGTAAATCGCACCAGTACCGCACTATGGTTTTCTTCCTTACGAATCTATATATAAGGAGAATAATTGCCAACAGATGCCGCCAAGGTGCATATGTCGGTATACAAGTATGGACAACTGACGCCATTTTTGGCCTTTTTGTAGGTTCATTCACTATAGACTGCTTATTAAAATTCGAAAATCACTTGTTTTTTATGTAATTTATGTATACTTACGCTGACTGCTAAATTGCATAAAAACGAGTTATTTTCGAGAATTTTAATAAGCAGTTGTACCTACAAAAAGGCCGAAAATGGCGAAAATGGCTTCGGTTGTCCATACTTATATGTAGAGATCTTTATATGTCGGGTACTTCGTGAGTGGAGCATATTTCGAGTTCTTCGAGTACAACAAAGTCTGTATATATTAATTGACAATTGTATGTCGCTCGCTCTCGCGTCACAAGCCCTGACAATTTATTTTGATTCCCGAAGGTAAAACAACGAACGTGAAACAAATAAATTGGTATGGCGGAATGATACATTCGCACAGGCCTACCACTACATTATGATACAGATTCAAAAAAGAACTCTATTTTTCAATAAGAGAAAGCTGTTCACGTCCTTTACATTGTGTTTGGGGTGACAAAATGAATGCTTCTGCCATTTCTTCATTTTTACCAAAATTAATTAATTTCTCTAAAAGGCTTAGCCCATATCCATAAAAAATGTGTCAATGCATAGTTTTAGGACCCCTCTAAGTGGGAATTACTTTAAGTAAAAAAAAAAATAATTGAAGAGAGGGGGGTCGAGTCTGGGGGGAGGAGATAGTTTATAACTTCCAAACGGCTCATCACAGCCAAGCAAGTAACGTATAAAAAAATTCGCCTTAATGACATACATGTCGAGTTTATTGAGTTTGGTTCGCTGGTGTGAACGCTACAGCCAAAAAAAAATTAATATCTCGAAAAAGGCTTATCCAATTGACATAAAATATATGCTAAGGCACAATTTAGGGTACCCTCTAACTATGTATAACTTTTGTTTGGTTCTGTTATTTGCCATTTCAGAGGAGTTAGCTGCACAAAATTGGTCACATACATACGTACGATGGAATTTTTTCTCAAAATTTCAACACATCTTTTCGAATTTTTTTCAAAATTTCAACACATCTTTTCGATGGAATCTTTTTTTTTTTTAATCAATTTCAGCAAAAAAAAAAAATTTGAGTTTCTGAAATGAATACATACGTAGGGCTTCACTCTTAGAGAATGGCAGGCCAGTACTGAAACTTTTTCATAATTTTCTTTGGTCTTCACATTAATTCTATTCAACGATAAAATATAGTCGTAATTTAAATTTTCCTTCCTGATCTCGATTTATTTGGGGCAGTGTCTTAATATAAAACGGAAATGCCCCTCAATGACTAATCATGAAATCTCGGGAAGTAGGAAATCTGTACTTGTAGGCGATTTTATCTATTTCGATTTTAACGCGGATGAAGTCGCGGGCAACAGCTAGTATGTCAATATTCATATTATTCTGGCAAAAAGATTATTTTAACCATTACTTTAATTTTAATTATTCAAAATAGTTTTTAACAGCGACTAATAGAAAAAAGTTTAACAGGAATAAAGTTTTATAGAAAACTCCAAGGACTGAATATATAAGGCTTTCGAAATATGCTAATTTAATAAGGTACAGTTTCAAATCACTTAAACAAATATACCATTGAAATACCAATATGATTAGACATCGCTGAACGATAAAAGCAAACATAGTAATGGAGGATTCTAGTGAAAAATAATATAAAGTCCTTAATAATACGACTTTTTGTGCGATAATATTTTCACACGGGTTCAGCTAGTAATATACGAGGGCGATTCAAAAAGTAACCTTAAAAATTTTCTATTTCGCACAAAGCACATGTCAACAAGGAACAAATGGCGTCACTTGTTGACACAGTCTCCCTGGCGTTCAATATACGTGCGACATCGTTTTGGTAGTGCTTCAATGCCTGCAGAAAAAATGTTCTTGGGACGTATGTGGAGCCACTTACGCACCGCCTCCTGAACATCGTCATCAGACCAGAATTTACGGCCACCAACTATTTGGGTTCTGCCTCCCGGAATCCGATTGTCGAGCATTACATGCCCAAAGGCACCACCATCAACAGTGACTCGTATTCGGACCTTCTGAGGTCCAAACTGTAACCTTCCAACCACATCAAGCATCGTGAACTTCTCATAAGGGAGTCCTGCTCCAACACGACAACGCCAGGCTCCATACCTCCCGTGCCACAGCTGCCACCATAAAAGACCTGCAATTTGAATGCCTGATCCATCCTCCATACTCCCCCGAAGTTCAGGAGCTGGTGCGTGAGTGGCTACGCACACATCCCCAAAACTTTTCTGGCACTACCAAAACGATGGCGCATGTGTATTGAACGACAGAGAGACTATGTCGAAAAGTGACGCCATTTGTTCCTTGTTGACAAGTGTTATGTGCGAAATAAAAAATTTTTAAGGTTACTTTTTGAATCGCCCTCATACTATAAAGTATGAACACTTGAGCAATCGTGCGTTGATAAAGCGATCACCGCGTGTGTGTGCTCACTTCAACAATACTTAAAAGATAAACAGGAAGTAACAATGTGTTCATTCTTGACAAATTGATTGAATCCATTCGTGGATGAACACCAGATAACGTGGTCCATTCAAACGGGTCGTGCAAGAGAAACGGTGCTATTAGATGTTCTTCTATAATTCCAGCCCACAAGTTGATTCCAAAACACTGCTGGTGACCAGACACACTTATGGTATGTGGATAGTCATCACTCCAAAAGTGGCTATTGTGGCTTTTAAAACACTGTCGCAAGCCTCATCCGTGAACGATGTTATATTATCCAGCACAGAATTAGATAAATCATTGACAGAACTGAACTATGAGTTCCAAAATCATTTGGTCTTTACAATAACGTTCCGTACACCTATTACCCGTTCAAGAGCTCGTTATACCTGAAATATGCATTTCTGACAACTGTTTCCCTGTCTCAAAATACTCAGTTTACATTCCTCTCACATGTGTATAATTTTGACCCTAAAGATTTGAAACTCCCTCCAACTGTTTGTGTGTCTAAGTTTTGGTAAGCAAGGAAGACGGTGAAGAACAGTTTGATAAATAAAAATTCCACCTTTTTAGTGTTCATCAAAATACAGAATGCCGCCTTTTTATTGCTTACCAAAATAACATATTCATTGAAAAGGCGGCTTTCTTAAACAAATGACCAGATTATTTCAGTGATAATGCGGTAATAAAAATTTAGCACTATTAAAGTAATTTTATTCCTTGACATTAAAAACGGCACGATCTTCAAGATCTTCACATAAGTATATTAGATAAAGATTAAATAGAAGTAAAAACTCTTAAACCACAACGAAAAGAAAGAGAAAAATAATTTTCTATTTTATATTTATATTTTTCTTTTTATTTTCGTTGTGGTTACAGAGTTTTTATTTCTATTTAATCATCACTATCCACATTCCTTTTTGTTCTGGTTGTTTTTCCTTTTTATATCAGTTTTAATTCTGTGGAGTGTTATTTTTCATATTACCTCTTCAGATCTTTACTGTTACATATTGGGCAATTGTCTGGAATTCAGTTTAATATTAGATAAAGAGTTGTACTTGAAGACCAACAAAAATTTATACTCATAATTGAAACATGTGTCTATTATTCATAATTGTTTGGGCAATACTTTTGTTAATTTTAGTTTGTGCTATTAAATTTTATAGAAAGCGAGGCTATTGCTTTTCAGGATGCCTTCATACTTATCTTATAAGCGGGTTATCAGTCAACAGCCAAAGCAGTTGACTGCAAAGGCACTTATTCCTCTAAGGAATATTGCACCAATTGCCTTCATACTTACTGTCCAACCGCCACCATCAGATTTCATATCGCAATAAACTTTAAGGCGAATCGTAGAAAAAAAAGTGAATGGAATATCAATGATATAAATTCCTGATGACTTTATGCCTGTAACGAACATCAATTAATTAAAAATCATCATCAAAAACAATTAAGTTACAGTTAATGCGGAGGGTTGTTTCATATACATGATGACAATTGTTAAAACGTGAAGGGAGGGCTACGCCGCATAGTGGTGCCAAAAGCCGGGAAGTCAGGAAAAACTATTAAACAAATGCATTCAGAATGTAAATTGGAATGCTGATCATGAGAAAACAATATTTAAAAAATTCTAAACTCCCCAGGATGAATTTGTGAAAAGTATTCACTTTAGATAGCTAAAGGTATGAAAATAAGGCGAGTAGAAAAAACTTTCCAAAAACACGTCGATTGCTATATAAGATATACAGGTGGCCCATTCAACCTGACAAATCAAAATAACTCAAAAAAATTTTATATTTTTCAAATTCTGACTTCGGATTCTTAAAGACTATCACAAAGTAGAAGAGGAATGACTAGGACCCATCCTCTATCTCTTTGTCTTCATCAATAAAATTGGGTTCAAAATTTAAAAGTTCCAACCTTTTTGTGACTACAGCTGGATCCATTAAAAAGACGCCAAAAATAAAATATTTCTCAAATTTTTTTTTCCAATCTGAAAATAACATTAAAAATACGGGGTTCCTCTTTAAGATTTCGAAGTTGCCCCCTCCCCCACCATCAAGGGTTTGGGTTGGTGGGGGGCGAGTTTGGTATCATTTGATAGCTTATTGAAAAATATTAAATGCGTATTTTTTTATTTTTTTGTATGACGCGTATTTTTCGAGTTATTTCGATTCGTCAGGTTAAATGGGACACCCTGTATAGCTATCCTATGCACCATTCCCATCCTCACCCCGAGATCCACTGAAAATCTTGTGTAATCCTCTTGCGATATCTCATTTAAGAGATGATTTTCTCAGCAATTCAGTGCTAAATTGTTTACAATTTTGTGACTTTTTCAAGACAGAGGCGGATTTTTTAGGAAAATTTTTATCGGATATTCTTACAAAATTATGTAATCAGGAAAAAACCAAAACGTGAACGTGACTAAGGAAAACACGCAAAACAGTATATTATTAAAATTACTTTATCGAACGTTTCGCGTCATCACTTAAAAGTAGCCGGTTTTCTTAATTTCAGGCCGTAACTTAGTTATAAATGGATCTGATCTTATAAATAACATGTGCAATACATCTTCATTTGTTGCTTCTCTACACATTTTTTTCCAGTATTACATGTCTTATAACATTTTCGAGCTTCCTGGGCTTCCTCGGATAAGATTCTTTCGATATGCGGTATTTTAAAATGAAACTACAGCTACAGACAGTGATGAATGGTTATGATTTTTACAGGATATTAATTTGTATTTCTAATCGGCTGTTAATAAGTCATTATGACAGTACCGACCACCAGCAGACGAATCCACCATGGGGTAAAACGGCCTAAGAAGAGGCAACATTACAGAGAGATATATTATGAGAGTTATGAAAAATTTCGATATTCTATGACATTCTGTTACTATTTTACAATTGAATTAGCGTAAACGCTGGATCTAAATTTATTAGTTGGGTGCGTCCCTTTCCTAAAAAAATTAGCAACTGTGGGTTTCTTTTGCAGACCGGGATACGAAACCCAATATATTGTAGGGTTCGAGGGACCCATAGTCCTCCATTAAAAATAGCAATTAAAAGGTTAATAAAAAATTATGTATAATCTGCTGAAGATCAAAAATGTTGGAATTGACCTTAAAGGTGTCGTCAACAGATAATTTGTTATATAAAAACCTCCTATAATTCTCAATTTTCATATCGACAAGGTTTGGGGGCTAATAAAGAAGTTGGTGAGCCTTTTCAGAATCTCAATTCTTTTGCATATGTCAAGAATTAAATCCTCCAAACACAAAGAAAACGAAAGAGTGGACTGAAAAACCCAGATCCTTAACTTTATTTCGATGCTTTAAAACCTGGTCACCCAAGCAGTACGCATAGATAAAGTTAGCAGTCTTACGGGAAAAGGTAATGCAGTAAGATTTTGAAGCATTCCACAGCAAACCATTCTTGATTGACCATGTAAAAATGTTACCAAGCATTTCATTCAATGCATAACAATCTTCCCAACAATGAATTCGAGAAAAAAAACACAGTATGAACTATAAAATAGCACCATCAATAGTTTCTGAGGCAAGTGGAGCTCATAAAAAAATTAAAGGATACAAACACCTTGGTACATTGTGAGCAATTAAGTTTGAAAGTAACGATCATTATTTATTTGGTTTATTTTTGTTCGAAAGAGAATAAAAATAAAAAGTTAGATCTGTAAGGATTTCGGGGATAATAATTATGAAAAATGGTGAAATTAATAATTTGGATAATTTAGAAAAAGACTGTGCCTCCGAATTATGATATTATCCAATTAATGATTATTTA
>JAHWFO010065569.1:79715-103507 GCA_023313115.1 Rhysida immarginata
ATTATATGGTGTAA
The DNA here is from genome assembly GCA_023313115.1 of Rhysida immarginata. Classification (NCBI taxonomy): domain Eukaryota; kingdom Metazoa; phylum Arthropoda; class Chilopoda; order Scolopendromorpha; family Scolopendridae; genus Rhysida; species Rhysida immarginata. The sequence goes on from JAHWFO010065569.1 coordinate 79,730, forward strand.
CTCGTTTATTAAGGATAAATAAATGAGGTGAAATTAATCTAAAAACTTCGTCTGGTTATCATTAAATTGCTTCAACATTATCATTATTTATATGTAAAAAATTATAATTGAAAACAAAATTTAAAGGAAAATCCATAGTTATAGAATTTACTGATTGTCAGTTATATTTCCAGACGTTAATTATAAGAAAATTTGTGAAACAAAATACATTTAAAACGAATTTTAGAGGAAGCGTAACGCCCTTGATAGGGCCAACTGGGCCAACAATGGCGGATTTAATAGCAGACGGCGAAGTTTGCCGTACTTTCCTAATCTAGAGCTTTACCGACATGTGCATCTTGGCGACATCTGTTGGCAATTATTCTCCTTATATATAGATTCGTAAGGAACAAAACCATAGTGCGATACTGGTGCGATTTACTCGTTGCGACATCTGTTGACATTGTATTTTTGCTGGTACTAGTTATTGTTATTTTCCCGTGGGAATGAGAATTTTCCCGCTGAAAAAGTATCTCATATGTTGGGGCGTGGCCGTGGCCTGGTTGTCTCGTCGGTTGGCTTGCCAATCGATGAGTTCAGCAACTTCAGGCGCGGCCAGCTGCTGGTTGGGTGACGGCCTGGGCTTGAGGGCCACCGCTGGCGGGACAGCTATTTGGGGCGCGGCTGTTGGGGGACTTTGGTCTGACCCATTTGCCGATTGATCATAGCTGGTGTTCCAGCAGTTGGTGACAGCCTCTGGTTCGTTTATCCCCAGCAGCTTTTCCATCATGAAACCCCCCGTGCTTCGGAGGGCACGTTAAGCCGTCGGTCCCGACTGCTACTGTCATCTCGTAGCAGTCGTTATTAATGGGATGGCGCAAAACTCCCTCGTAGGAGTAGGTGCCGCAGATTATCGCTTGCGATAATCTACCCTCTGTACCAGATAAGATCTCATATGTTGACTCAAGTACTAAATAACCTTCACAGCAAATTTCAACTAAATCCCTTCAGTAGTTTTGTTGCCAACCTCTAATATATAAACAGAGATACAGACAAACAGACAAAAATCCTAAAACTATTGTTTGGGCTTCTGTATCCTTTATAACTACACAAAAATTCTAAAAACTGTTGTTTGAGCTTCAGTATAATCACGGTCTGTAGATATACATGGTCATCGAGCTTCGGCCTTTTTCCATTGTTTCGAGAAGCTAAGGAAAACAGATCGCGCCAGGTGCCGCATAGATCGCACTAAGGCCGACCATGATCTGCGTTAGAGTTTTTCATTGAAACTGAAAATGAAAGTAGAGTTTCTATCTGCCAATAAGGCAGCGCTGCAGGCGCAATTAGGCCGATTGTACAAGGAAGTACAATCGCAGGTAAAAGAAAAGGGAACCGAGATTTGACTTTAACACTGTTTGTATAACGGGTTAAAAATGGGGATTGGCCGAAAAAAATATGGGCCTAGAGTCACAGGAAATCGAGCTCAGACCATAACTCAACCAGTGATGAAAGCCGGTTCACAGACCACCAGTGAATGATGTTCTACCCTGGTGGTCTGTGCAGGGCACACAGTCAAGTATCAGTAAAAAGTTGAAGTGAAAATTTAACTTAAATCTCGTATAGAATGATGCCGATATTACACTAACTAGGCTTGCCCTTAAAAAGAGTAAACATTGAGAGAGAGAGAGAGAGAGAGACAAAATAATTTAAAATACAAACAAGAAAACCAACAATCAGAAAACAAAAATCACAGAAAGTGAAAGAAACATTCTAGTGAAAAACTATATTTATAAAGTTTGCGATGTCAATTGTCAAGCTCTAATTCATCAGGTCGGAGTTATCAGTAGTCAATTGAAACAATGTACCAACAAATTTGCCAAAAGAAGGAGTTTAATTAGGCGAATATCCAGTGAAACTAATGGGGGAAACATACACTATATGATCAAAAATATCCGGACACCCCTCACAGATCATCAATTGGCCCAATGTCACATGATAATGACTTGCACATCATTTAAATAGCTTCCCACACCTTCAGACACAACTCTGCTTGGACATTGGCAAGAATGGGTCGTTCGGCAGAGCTCAGTGAGTTCCAACGTGGAACCATCGTTGGATGTCACCTATGCGGCAAGTCCGTGCGTGACATTTCCAGCCTTCTTCAGATACCCAAGTCAACAGTAGGCGATGTCATTATGAAATGGAAGACCCGGGGATCAACAACAGTTCAACAACGAACCGGTAGACCCAAGAAACTAACGGACAGAGACCGTCGAGTGCTTCGTCGTGTCACCCGCAGCAACCGAAAGTCCTCGGCGGAAAAAATTGCCACAGAGTTTCGAAACGCCTCTGCAAATGATGCCAGTACCATGACAATTCGTCGGGAACTGCACACGATGGGATTCCATGGCCGTGCTGCTGCCCACAAGCCCCACATCAGCAGGGTCAACGCCAAGCGACGTCTGGAGTGGTGCAAAGCCCACAGAAACTGGACAATGGACCAATGGAAACGTGTAATGTGGACAGACGAATCTCGCTACACACTCTGGCAATCCGATGGACGAGTTTGGGTTTGGCGCATACCTGGAGAACGCTTCTTACCTGAGTGCACAGAGCCCACAGTCAAGTTCGGAGGAGGAGGAGTCATGGTGTGGGGCTCATTTTCATGGTACGGACTGGGCCAGCTCGTTCCTGTGCAAGGAATCATGAACTCCGACCGTTATCTGAATGTTTTGGACAACTGTGCACTTCCAACGTTGTGGCAATTTTTCGGAAACGAGCCATTTCTCTACCAACACAACAATGCTCCGTGCCACAAAGCGAGGCGTGTACAGCAGTGGTTTGCGGACTCAGGGGTCGAAGAAATGGGTTGGCCGGCACAAAGTCCCGACCTCAATCCTATAGAGAGTCTGTGGGATGAATTGGAAAGACGCTTGCGGGCCAGATCACATCGGCCAACTTCTGTGCCTGAACTGATTCTCGCTCTTCGGGAGGAATGGAGGAACATTCCGGAAAGTACCTACCAACATTTGGTGGAAAGTCTTCCCCGAAGGGTGGAAGCTGTGATTCGGGCAAAGGGATGTGCAACGCCCTATTGATTTCCATGAAATCGTGGCTAGAGCGCAAACGTGCATGTGTCCGGATATTTGTGATCATATAGTGTACTTCACATACCCTAACTGGAAGACACCAAGATTTTTTAGCTTGGATTAGCGCCAACGTGGTTAGTAGGGGCCTGCGGCTCTGTTCATACCGAACGTGATAAACCGCGCCCAAGTAGCTGATAACAGTTACGTACAAATTTGTTAATAGTAACCCACTGCATACACCTTTGCCTATACTGTTGAAATAACAACAAAAAAGAAGATAAAAAAAGTCGTAAGCTTTGTACCAAAAGTAAAAGGAATAGTTGAATCGAAGAATTAACAACTGTTTTCAATTAATTTTGCGAAAGCACCCTTTTAACATTGCCAGTTAATCTGTTGCTGTCGATATGTATAGACAATGTTAGTACAAAAGCACTCGCTATCGTTGGGAAACAGTGAACGATCGTCAACATATTTGAACATTTAGCAACTCTGAGAGCATAAAAAAACCAGTGAAACTAAAAGAAGAGGGTGGGTGGTAGCATTAGCCATTGCTACCCCTAACAATAATTTGAAAACGTGTATTTGAACGTCAGCTCTGCCTATATCACCCCCACTGAGCACTGTAGCTGCTGAGAAATACGTCAAAAAGAGAAACGGAATTGTAGCAAAAACATTGTATAATTATATTCGATGACAGTTACCCGAGGAAAAGACGTCATTTGTATTTACAAAATTATTAAGGGACAAGAAACCTTGAAAGAGAGAGCTGAAGATAAGATCAACCATATCGAATTGAAATAGCGAGAAATGCAGCATTTTTAATGGCCACAGCAATTCATTTCTCTCATATATTAATAAAAAAAAACGTGTATAAACCTCGACAGTGTTGAAAAAGGAAAAATTGTAATTTAAACACACAACTTTAGCTTAAATTCACATAAAACCAGAAATGATGTAAGAAGAGGTAGGGGATGATGACAAAGTACTTTGACTTCGACTTTGAGAAAGTATGCCCATGAAACAACGTGGTCGTGAGTGGCCACACATAATCGCGATGCTCGCGAAAGCGATCGTCACCGTGTCATGAATTGTAGGGTGACATAAAACTCTAGAGTTTATCCTTTAATAAATAAAAAGCATAAAAAGTTTTAAAACAAACAATAAGACCGCGACTTTGAGACCTTGTCTACTTGTGGCGAACGATGCTAAGTCAGCGCTTGTGAAGCCGCAGCCATAAATTGAACACTGGCTTTTGCATTATAGAGAGCGCAAAGCGTACAAAACATATCTCTCTCGTATCCTAATAAAATAAGTGAACAGAAAAAGTTATATTCTCTATAAGTGAGAGAGAGAGAGAGTGAGAGAGAGAGGGAGAGAAAACGAAAACTATTTTAGAAGACAAGTTTAAGCAACACTTTGCAAACGTGTATTGGTTATGTGTGAGGGGGAGAGAAAGAGAGAGAGAGAGGGAGGGAGAGGGAGAGAGAGAGAGGTGGTTGTCTGTGTTTCACGACAATGTTGTTAACCTAACATCAATCCAGCTGTCCGACAACGAACAGCGACTCCTCGACAAAGGCCTCAAGCACGTTGTCTATAGGAAGCCTACACGATCTGACTTACACGATGTCATCTCAGATGTCGAGCACGCCGTCAACCTACTACCCCAGACTGACCGTCCTCCAGCGCGAGCCATCGCCGGACATCTGATACACAAGTCCTTCAAAGAAGCGTCTGCGTCTAGACCACCCCGGGAACTACTCACTGATGCTGCTGCCTCTACCACCTTGAAGACGAAGCTACAAGATTCCGATGCCCTCGTCGTCAAGGCCGATAAAGGTAACATGTCGGTTATCATTTACCGTTCTACGTTCATTGATAAAGTTAACGATTTCATCGCCGCTAACAATTTTGTCACCCTCCCATCCGACCCCACTTCTAAATACCACAAATCTATTATTTCCGTCATCAACAAATCCCCACGCTTCAGATACCTCCGACGCCTCATCCCACCTAACCCTCGCCCACCCAACCTTAACGCCCTAGTCAAGATCCATAAACCTAACATGCCTATACGCCCCGTCGTTAACTATTCCCCAGCTCCTGCCCACCTCGTTGCTAAATCCCTTTCCACCTTCCTCTTTAACCTGAAAATCCTCCCTGATACTTATAATGTACGCAATTCCCTAACCCTTACTGAGTTCCTTTTTTCCATCCACACTGATGACCACCTCTCCCTTATGTCCCTTGACATCACCAACTTATACACTAACATCCCTGTCACCCCCACCCTTTCTATCCTACAGTGTCTGTTACTAGCTGCCTCTTTCCCTGCACCCGATACTATTGACCTACTAGCTATCCTCTCTGTAATTTCTTCGCAGAACTATTTCTCCTTTAACAACTCTTACTATTCCCAACCCACAGGGCTAGGAATGGGGTTCCCACTCAGCAGTTTTCTGTCTGAGGTTTTCCTACAGTACCTGGAATTAACACACGTCACCTCCCTCCTCAATAATTCCTCCGTCATCGCATATTTCCGATATGTCGATGACATCCTCATCCTTTTTGACTCCCGATCCACTACTCCCACTAATATTGTTAACACCTTTAACTCCTTCTCTCCACATATCCAATTCACTTTTGAACTAGAAACTAACCGGTCCATCCCTTTCCTTGATATCCTCATCACCAACAATCCCCACACTAACTGCTTCTCCTTTTCTGTCTTCCGTAAACCGACCACATCCTCCAACTTAATACACCATTCCTCCTCACACCCCGCCACCCACAAACAAGCCTCACTGAGATTCCTAATCGACCGTGCCCTGAAGCTCCCCCTCTCCCCCCTATCCAGATCTTCAGAACTCCGCATAATCCGACACCTCGCCCACTCCAATGGATATTCGACCTCCACGTTCTCTCGCATTCTTCACCGCCGCAGACGGGCCCTTCTCTCCCCCCCACCTCTTGTTTCGCCCCAAACTAAAAAGTGGACTTCCTTACTATATCTGGGACCTAATTTCTCCCAGCTTTCCGATTTCTTATCGTCCCTTGGCCTCCGAATATCATTTCGTACTCCAACCCTAGCTGCTCGCACCCTGAACCTGCCCACCTCCGTCACCTCCGACAAATATTTCCAATCCGGAGTTTACCGCCTGAATTGTGCGTTTTGCGATAAGTTCTATGTGGGATTATCGACCCGCAATCTTGCATTGCGATTCAAGGAACACCTTGACTCGTATAAAAAACGGGACCGTGTTTCCCACTATGCAAACCATCTCGCAGATTCCGGACACACTTTGAAGACAAAAGAAGAGGTGATAAACCTGAAAAAACTTCTACCCTCGAAGCGATCGAAATATTCAAGGCCAAGAGGTCCACCCCACACTTGCTTCTCAATTGCCAGACGGACTTTAACGTGTTTGCAATACTTAGTTTTTTATCTGATCTACTATGATTTTCTCTCGTTTTCTTTATTTTATGTTTCTTCTGCATTTTGTAAGTTTCTTACCCCTTTATTTTATTTTGTTTTTTATGTAAATTCTCTTGTCTTCGGACAACCGAATATGTTCTCTTTTCGGTCCGTGTTAAACGCACCATCTCTGTACAAAAAAATTCTCTTTTCCACCTCTTTTGTGTATCTTAAAAAAAAATTTGTATTTATTCTATTTTATTCTACTGGCCATTACGTCCTTTTTCTCATTGGCCCCCTTGCTTTATATCCTATTGGTTCTTGTATGTATTTACGCTCATTGCTTAACTTGTACCACTGTTCTGTATATATAAAGGCTTGCATGCCTCTTGCTGTATATCCTTGACAAAGCCGGGAATAAATGGCGAAACTAGTTGGAACTCCTGATGTCCCTCTGTTATACTGTAAGGCCACCACCTGTTTAGAGTCAAACTAACCTCTGTATGGAAAGTCTGTGCAAATTAGTAAAGAGAGAGCCAAGTATACCTCACCTTCACATTTCACATTACAAGTATGTTCAAGTCGAGGAAAAACAACCATTCATGCGAGCAAATCAATCAGTGAGAGAGGCAAGAAGGAAAATAAAACAAATTTCAAACAGACTACCTTGAAAATAAGGTAAAAACTAGTGATTTTGAACACTTCAACAAGCCGTGTGAGCGAGCTGTAATTATAATTATGTGTGTGAGTTCAGTCACCTTATGGCCATCATTAACCACTACTCAAGTACACACTAATCAATTGAAACAATGTAGCAATTAGCTGAAAATTAAAAAAAGAACAAGACACCTTGAAACAGAAGTAGTTAATTAGAAGAGAGTGTAAAGTAACTTGGATAAAATTTGGTTGCTCAAGAAACAAAAGATAATTAGTAATCAGGTAAAAATATCTTGGAATGCCAGCTCATTTAGCACACACTGTTTATGGTGAGACAAAATCACATAAGCCACTTTTGTACTGAGACCTCTTGCCTGTCATAACCAAGAAGTATGAAATTAATTTTTTTATTACCAGCCTCAAGGAATCGGAACATGACTGCAATCACGTGATTAATCAAACAGACATCATCAACCAGATGAGTGACATCATCCAAAGCAAGGACCACCCCCAAAACAAAGACCAGACTAAAAAAAAGGACCATTACCCAAAACAAGGACCACACCAAAACAAAGACCAAACTTAAAACAAGGACTACCATCACCACCACTCAAAACCAGGACCATGCCTCAAAACAAGCACCGCTCCCCAAAACAAAAACCACACCCCAAAACAAGGACCACAACCCAAAACTAGGACCAACACCCAAAATGGCAGCAACCAAAAATTAGAAAAATGGCAGTTAAGAAATTAAGATTAATAAAAAATATGAAAAATAAATTTTAAAAATAATCATTACTGACGTGACATCATGCTAAACACCCATCATGTGACCAGAAAATGGCCACCATGGCAGAAGACTGACATAGGAGATGTGGGGTCACGTGACACTAATACTGCACGCTGATTGGTTGCTTTTGGCCACGCCTACCTCATTATATATTCACCCCAAACTATGGCTATCCAAATTACACACTTTTTTAGAATCGCCCTGTATACAATCCATTATGTCAGAATAAAAAATAATGACAGGACTATAAAATCCTCTAATCTTGGCTACATGCCAGCAACTACCAGTTCTACTCTAGCAATAAGGCTAGACTCTGGTGATTTCTCACTGTAAATGACAGAGCCATGAAGGCAGAAAAAAATATTGACCTCAGTGGAATACACGCTAAAATTCCGTAAATTTTCGTAAATTCTCTATTCTCTAGGCTACAGCTAAAATCCACGAGCCTTTTCTAAAAAGAGGATTTGTTAAACTGTGGAGCGTGCTCTAGGTTGCCCACAAAGAATGACTGAACACTGATTACTACTGTAGAAAATCGCGTTAGGACCCAGCAAAAAATTTCTGAGTCCCCTTACGCTTTTTAGTATTAACTAGAATAATATATCTTATTATGTATATATATATTATTTTGAAAGGAGTGAAGTATGCCCGCGAGTCGGCTGTTTCTCCACCCTCAATCTACCAGCAAAAATAAATGAAAACAAATTGCTTCCAACGAAAATAATTATCTATGGCAGTGAAATGTGCTATGGCCCACCAGAGGTCTATAATCTCTCCATGCTCTAACCTACCAGCAAAAATAGATGAAATCTTCTAACGAAATCTACCCTGTCAAGTACAGTAATGATAATTACGCAGTGGAATTATTAAGGTTAAACAAAGACCTGAACAGGGGATTTAAAATGGACGGAAGGTTTATTTATTGTTCATGCTATCTATGGAAATGTAGATGAGAGAAACGAGTTCTCATACAAAGGGTGCAATAATAATAAACATTAAAGAATATGAATTATAATAAATTAATGCAGTAGGCTAATTTTAACAACTGGATTGTACACAATAAGATAATTTAATTTTTTCTTATCCTTTTCTTATGAATACACAAAGGAAAGAACATCTGTTCTACAACATAAATGAAGATGGCTCGTCTCTTTGCTATTTGTGGTTCTTTACCGCTAAACCAAGGAAGGCGGGTACTCTATGCGTTTAAAGTGGGAGGAAGACTATTAAGATAAAAAAAATGATATTAATAACGATTTACTTCCTCGTATAAACATATTTACATAGCGCAAGAGAGAGAGCGAGTGAGAATTTGAGGAAACGAGGCCTACCTTATATCGGTGAGAAAATGCTGCCAGGCCCTTCCTCTATCAAAGCTTGGAATCCCTAAGGTGCTACAAAGATTAAAGTGCAGAAGGTTTCCCAGGTGGAAGGTGTTCTTGCTGGCTGCAAATATACCTGATGAACATACACCAGATTTCTTAAGAAGTATGACAGCCGAGCTTGTGCTAGATGCTAGCGACCAGGTGGCTTCTTATAAACATCGTACTGTCTGACGACTTCCTTATGTTGGTCCGAATAGCCTCTCTTTCCACTCCGTCGAAGTGTGCTGTCGAGTCTGATGCGTTTTCTCCAACATTATTACACGCTACTTCTTGTTCATTCACTTCATATCGTTTTTCTTGACAAATAGCACAGGGTGTAGGGTCCTTCATACCTGAAGTTAGAAATATCAATTCTTTGTTACAATTTTACAAGTGGAAGATAACGCTTACTCTTCTATCATCCTCAGCTCGGGCACTGAAGAACAGGTGAACTCGCGGAGTTCTTAACGTATGAACCAATGGCCGCCTCACTCATGTCTAAGGCAGAGAATCCCGCTATAGACTCAGCAGTTGTGATGTTTGTTAATTCCGGCGATATCTCTTCCATACGTCCTGTTCACTCAGAAACTCTCGAGCCTCTCCCCAATGTCTTACGTGTCTCTTTCTCAAATCTCGTGCTCTTGCCTACAAAGCTTTTGCGCGCGGACTTTTTCAATTTTCTGGAATTATTAATTTCTTTATTAGGCAATTTTGAGCTTCTGCTCTCAACAGATGACGCCTTCGCTCCATTGCCATTCTGTTGTTTTCTTATCATCTGCTTGCTTTGAACTGATACATTTACGCACTTGTATGCCATGACACCAAACTCTACCCCCACCCTTACCCCCTGAGATCTTAAAAAGCAGCCCCTATATTTAACGTGTATTAAAAATTTTTGAACTTTTGAAATTCTCACTTCGGATTCTTAAAGACCATCAAAAAGTAGAATAGGAAAGTCTCTAAGCCCAACCTCTTTTTGTCTTCATCGAAAAAATTAGGTTAAAAACTTTAAAAGTTCCACACATTCAATGACTGTATCTTCTAAACGGTTGGATCAATTGAAAAAACACCAGGAATAAAACATTTCTCAAATGTTGGTACAATCTGAAAATACCATTAAAAATAGGGGATCCTATTCAATGTTTCCCCGCTCCCGCTCTCTAAGCGTGAGGGTAGGGAGTCGGATTTGGTATCATAGCTTTTAAAAATATTAAACAAGTTGTTTATTCCTTTTGTGTTTTCGATCCGATGTGTATTTCTCCAGATATTCCACTGTCCTGGTCTTTTTGTTACACCCTATTTTGTTCTTATAGATGTTTATTTTACAAATTTACATCACCTGTTTTACCCCCTTAGGGGAATAATTTCGTAAAGTCCTTTCCTAGTGGGTGCTTATATCAGCAGTTTCGAATCGGCGTTGATGAATCAGTGCACAACCTATTGAACTAACAACCAATGCACTGCAGAAACGCACGTGTTTACAGGATAATAATCTTCATGCAAGATGGTGCAGCAACGTATGTGGGTCGCCGAGTAAAGGAACTCCTTCATACAACTTTGGCGATGTATTTGTTCCAGGTGCGTGCCCTGCCCATTTATCAGACCTAAGTTCATGTGTGTTCTCGCTGAGGAGAACCCTGAAGGATCGTATTTATCTTAGAGGCATATGAGCCTTCCCTGAAGTGAAAGCCTACATCATTCGTCATGTTGCAGCCATTTTATGGGAGACACTTCGAGCTACTGTTTAATATGCTGTCCTGCGCTTCCAGCATGCTCTCGACGCAGAGGGTGCGCATATTGAGCAGTTCCTCTAACAGCATTCAAGTAGTGCATCAGTACCGTCTACGTAAGATCTTGCAGCATCACATTTTCCCCTGAAGGCAACCATATGCACAAAAAAATTTTCCGTTGGAATTCTGTCATGGATGAAAGAGTATTGCGCAGTGGAAAATTTAAATACTAAGACAGACAACCGTGTATAGCTTTTGGCTTAGTTAATTTATTCAAAATTAAATAAAATATGAAATTTACAAAAGATTAATTATGTTAAATGGGCCACAATCTTGTTAGGCGCGAGAAACGCATAAGGACATTGCCTTGCCCGAAGGTAGGAATAAATCCCCGTTTTACAAAATTGATAAATAAGTATCAAGAGTACAAAACAATACGGGTGTCGCACTAGCAATAGACCTTGCAACGACCTAACTTAAGCATCACACATGCCTGACCCGCTCTAAAGAACAAGCTTTAGATTTACATTTACAGGGAAAACTAATCTCGCTCGCCCCCTCTTAGGGTGAGAAGAATTTTGCAACTAAACTGGAGCGGTCCCATGAACCGACCCCCAGTTTAAAATCCAAGAGGATAAAACAGCCACGAAATGAACTGCAAATAGGTGCAGTCACAATACTATTAGTGGTTTAAGGTAAAGAACGACAATTGACCGGAATCTGTAAAAGCAGTGGAAGCAACGTGGTGCCTATCGCGAAAGCATGAACCCTAGGCACTTGTGATATGGCCGGACTTCCCTTATACGCTGGCTGGTCGCTACTCTCACCGCACCATTTGTAAACGGCGACGCATTCGCGTTTATTTCTTGGCTTGAAGCTGTTGATAACTAGAAATTAACAGATAATAAAAGTAAACCACAATGAGTAATCGGCCGCTAACTAAATTTGAACTTATCAAATATGCTCCTTAATGAGAGCGGTGCTTAATTAACTGCCAGCATGAGAGCACTCAACGTTAAAATAGATTTATGCGGTTCTCACAAAGCTAGCAGATAGTGACAAAGCAACGTGCTCGAGCGGTCGGATTAACTAAGATGAGGAGAGAAAGTCAGACTCTTTTACAGAATTTCGGATTTACGATACAAAACTTGACCCACGGTAAATAGGGCATTAGGGCACCCAATCCATGAGGCCAAAAAGCTTCATGCATCCATGGGGTGATCCATAGTATGGATCCTTCTGATATAAAGATCGGGTCGAGCAGTCCAAGCTGAAGCACTGCTGAGGCGTCCACGTTGGCTGCGATGACCAACTACATGGCACACTCGTGTTGACAGGGGCCGCGCCGATACAGGAGATGGTGAGAACGGGAGCTGGCCAACGAACGGGCGTTTCAGTCCTTTTGGGTTCCGCGCTCGGCAGCAATGGTCCGCTGGCTTCTTTACGTGTGACCTCGGCGATATGGGCTTCACTGGCTCGGGCTGACGAGTTCATAGAATGGGAGCAAAATATTAGTAATGAAGTACGCACATGAGCACCGTGCACTTCCTATGGAAACGTTCTTTCACGAGAGAGTCCTTCGTTATTTTGTGGAGTAATACAGGTGGAGCTCATTGGTCATTTCTGACCCTCATTGCACAAAACGAAGTCTTTTGTCGTAAGCTCAACGCGCTGTCCACAGAAGCGAATTTTCCGCGACCATCTTGCTGGGTTCCGAAATTTCTCTCCTCGAATTGAATCTTGCCGCTCGATACCCTCGTGCTCGCGCCATTTTCTGCGCAGTTTTCGCCGCATTCTCCTATGACGCTCTTGCTTATGATTTTTCTCAAAGATAGCACTTCGCTTTGGATTATTATCAACAGATGGCGCTATGCAAGTGCCAAGCTTGCTCCCTGATTGAGAATTACGATCGGGAGCCTTGTATGAAATGTTAGTCGCCAAACTTGGTGACATGCTTGCCCCTCATCCTTGTGATTATTATCATTATGGCGTGTTTCATCACACTTTGATTCCTTGACTGCCTGCGTACACCGATGATCAGAAGTCTTCTGTTCGACACGCTGAATGTGTGCCCTGTTTCTATAGGTCTTAGGGCCTTTCCCTCGTGTATCTTGCGCGTATGACAGCTCGCTTCTTTTCCCAGATCCATTTACTGGAGGGTTATGTTCGACTGAACCTACAGGAGCGACATTACTGTTTGCAAAGGGGTATTTACTGTACATGTTTTGCCTAATCCCTCTAGTACACTCCTCAGCTTTATTCCCTATGGGCCTCCTATCACTACCTGTTGTATAGGTGCTACTCACAGAATTGGATGGCAACGCTTGTCTGTGCCGCAAAATCTGTCGCCTATCCCCACTTAGGACACCATTAGGCATGCGCGACTAGGGACGTTGCGATACTCTTTTCGATACTATATTCAGCATCGATATGAAACTTAGAGCCAAGTATCGATATCTGGATACTATCGAAAAGAAAGTATCGATATAGAGAGTATCGTATCGTTCGATACTCTTATAAAGCAGGCACATTTGCATGTATTTAAGTTTCAAGTAATATTGAACTGTATACAGGGTTTTTCTGAGTGGCCTGTACAAACTTTAGGATATGTTCTGAAGACCAAAACAAGCAAAAAATGTCATATGAGCATCAAGTCGAAAATGCGTCGTTCTACAGTTATATTGGTTTGAAGGTGTCCTGCAATAGACGAAATTAACACTAAAGTCTATAGGTGTTGCAAATTGTTGTGATTTATTAAGTTGTAGAATGATTTATTGGTTTCACAATGTCCATTTGTCTCTCCGTCCGTCTGTTCCCTTCATATTTTCTACATTTCTTCACGTAGAAAGTTGAAATTTCGATCACAGCTTACCATAGGCACGTCGTCCTTGACTATTTAATTTGGTTTTGCTTAGCCCACTGGGGTCGGAATTACGGAGGTGGGAGTTACAGGGTACCAAAGGCTCTACATTGTACAGGAGTGAAATTGGGTAAGCAGATTACTATGAAGTTTGGATAAATTGTTCCAGTAAGGTCGGAGTTGTAGGGGTGCAGTTACTTGGTCTTTAGAAATATGGCAACGTAAGTCATATGATATGTCCTTTGATCGGCAATGGTGAGAAACGAACGAACATAGAGCTCTTTTACATTTTTTGATTCGAATACTATGTTCGAAAAAATCAATTTTCTGATTAAAAAATTTGGGAGATTTTAAAGTGAAGATAAAGGGGTAAAGATACATCACCTCAGGGCTTCCGCTACTTTCCTATACCCTCCTGGGAAGGGGGGGGGGTATTTCTTGTTTCTGCGTTATAACAAAACAATACATTTGCTTTAGTAAATAATCAAAATGGCCTCCGTTAGATTAAAAGGAAGTCGTGCACTTCAGGAGAACACAATTTTCTTCTACTACAGGACACTTTCAAACCATTATACTATAGAAAGAGGAGTCTTCGACCCCATGTTCATATGACATTTTCTGTAGCTTTGGTCCCTGGAACATATCCTAAAAGTTTGTGCACATCATTCAGAAACACCCTATATATTCTACAATGAAAGGTTGTTGTTTATTATTATTGTTGCAAAGAATATAATGTTTAATTTCTGAATTAGGGGCGAAGCCTGCATGAATGAATATTAGTAGCGACTTTGTAGATGGTACGAGGCGCAAAAAGTAAAATGTACAACAATATTATTTTAGAGGCGCGTTATGGCGGAATAAGGAGTGGGACCGTCATTGAGCTTGCCAGATGGAAAAAGTGGTACGAAAAATTATGAAATTTAAAAAATAGTACCGATACTATCTATCGATACTCATATGTTTTTTTGATACCACGACATCGAATAACTGATATCGATACTGATATTGCCAATTTCGAGAGAAAAGTATCGATACGTACTCATATCAGTAGTATCGCAACGTCCCTATGCGCGACCCCCTATTCTGTAGCTTATCCGGCATTTTATCTGAAACGACGGATACCCTGGAAGTGGCCGACCTATTACATAGAAACATATTACTTTTTGTAGTATATGTAGTCGGTCCCTCATCTTTAATATATGATTGCGGACGCGATCCTAAACGAGTTACAGCGTAATACGCGTTCTGACGACCTCTATTCCTTGCTAAGGCGCTAAGTTTATCAGAACTGGGGGTTTGCGTAAACTTAGTGATATGAATTCGAGAATTTGGGTATGTTTGCTTCTCCTTAACGACTGCCTTTAGGGCGGAGACTTCTTTCCCCAATACTTCTAACGTCGATAATATTAAACGGAATTGCCTATCAAGATCCCCGGATTGGGGTAACGGGCCTGATACTACGGGCTGTATGGTCTGAGAATCTTTTGTTGCGGTCGTTTTATCAGCTATGATACACGTCTGCGACTCCTTCTCTAAAGAAGGCTTTGAACTAGTGTCCTCTTGACCGGCGTTTGACTCTATGATACCGGCGACGACTGAAAGCGAAGGCTCTTTATCCATATTTACCCTCTGCTTGTCGTTGCCGTAAGGACTACTGTTATAGTTCAGTTGAGTCGCCTTCGTCAACTCGGCTGGACTGGCAATGTCATCTTGCCACCTGCCGTTATGGTCTGATGCATAAGTACCTGTAAGCTCCGATGAAGCCGCCTTATCAACTGTCGGAGTATGGAATCCGGGATCATACGCTTGATACGCGTAATTTTTAAAATTGGGCTTAGCACTACTAATAGTACATCAACCCGTTTGGAGAGCTCTTAATGCCTTTTCGTAGGTAATGCCCTTCACTGTCACGTATCCCTAAAGCGGACAAATCTGCTAGCTTAACCCCATTACCTTAATGTTTCACTAAAGAGTAGGGTATGACAATAATCGCTGCTAGCGACGCCAGCCTCCTCCGACGTCTTTTTCTTTGTACTAAGGACGCTGTCGGTGATAGGGCTTTCGTCACAGTCTTCTATCCATTTTTGAGACGGAATTTTCGTGGTCCCATTATTACAAGAGATATAAGAAATACCCTCAGTGTTCTTGGTTTTTTTCTTTTGCCGCAGCATTAGGACCAAGGCCGTTTTTACCATTTCTTTTTTCGCTGCTGGGCCTATCCCTCGCTGTGGGACTTTGCTTTCTGCTAGAGGCCTTCCTATATAGCCCGCTATACTTGCTTTGGGCATATTCTCGAAAAGCCGAATTGCCATTGCTTCCCTCAAAATCAGCACGCAATCTCGCTTCCATTAATTGCATTGCCTGCTTTAACGATCGCGGTTTATCGTTGTCTAACGCAGATCGTACTTCTTTGGGGAATGCCTTCATATATAAACGAATTTTAGTGTCGTCAGACACTTTCTCTAACTGGTTAGCCAGTAACTGAAAGCGTTTGTTGAACTGGCTTAAGTTCTGCTTGCGACAGTTAATTTCGTCTAGCGCCTTGAATATAGCTTTCTCTAACTTGCGCTGTTCTTTATTTAAATCTCTCGTGGGAATTTCATTCGCCTGCATCTTGAGAGAATAATCTCTATGACTGTCTTACAAAGAGTAGTAACGGCGACGTTATAAAGGACCGCTAAAGGAGTGTGCCTTAAAAGAAACAGAACTGACCCAATGAAGTAACGGCCTAGTAATGAACGTGCGCCTGCCAAAGGTATAAATACAGACGACTAACTGGCAATAAACACGAGATAATATTTGTCTTGTAGGACCCAAAATGACGCTTTATGCGCACAAACAAAACGACATACGTTTTGCAAATGCGCTACGCACCGCAAAGTTTTATTTTTTTTCCCTTTTGGATTAGCCAAAGATAAATCTAACACGCACGATGCGCGCCCCTGTCTTCTACCCTCTTTTTTTGAAAGGATCAAGACAAGTGATACCGACAAACATTACAAGGGAGGTATCACTTGTCAGAGGTATTACTAATTTTAACAGACTTAGTACTAAGTTTAAAAACACATACGTCTGCCAAAAATTTTTATACTCTGACATAACATGCAAACAAATCAAACACCTCTTAGCTGACGAGACTTTTAGCCCGAAATAGCGAAGCGCACTTCTCTTATAAAAAGTAGGTTGCTACGCTTCCCCTTTTCCCGTTAAAATGGAAGCGAACCGCACAAGAGAAGAGAAGCAAAAGAAATATACGCTTTTTTTCCTAAAGCTAAATAGCGAAACCAAACAACAAGATTAAACACAAAACCTACTATATAGAACGCAAACGGTAGAATAACCTTATTTATAAGAAATATGATAAATGTTAATACTAGCACGCCTGCCAAACGCGCCCACTTAAGCCAGATAAATTTTTTTTTTTTTTAATTGGGGGGGGAGGGGGGGAAATTAAAAAGAATTTTGCTGGGCTAACCACGCTCACTAACACGCCTGCCAAAAGTTTCTTTTCTCTGTGACGGATGAGAGAGTATTGCGCAGTGGAAAATTTAAATAGTAAGACAGACAACAGAGTATAGCCTTTGGCTTAGTTAATTTCTTCAACATTCAATAAAATATGAAATTCACAAAAGATTAATTATGTTAAATGGGCCACGATCTTGCTTAGGCGCAAGAAACGCATAAGGACATTGCTTTGCTAGAAGGTAGGAATAAATCCCAGTTTTACAAAATTGATAAATAAGTATCAAGAGTACAAAACAATACGGGTGTCGCCTAGCAACAGATCTAGTAATGAACTAACTAAAGCATCACAGATATCTGGCCCGCTATAAGGAACAAGCCTTAGATTTACATTTAATAATCTTACACAGAAAACTAATCTCGAGATTAGGGCGAGAAGAATTTTGCAACTAAACTGGAGCGGTCCCAAGAACCGACCCCCAGTTTAAAATCCAAGAGGCTAAAACAGCCACGAAACGAGCTGCAAATAGGTGCAGTCATAATAATATTAGTGGTTTAAGGTAAAGAACGACAATTAACCAGAATCTGTAAAAGTAGTGGAAGCAACATGGTGCCTATCGCGAAAACAGGAACCCTGGTCGCTTGTGATATGGCCGGACTTCCCTTATACGCTGGCTGTTCGCTACTCCCACGCTGGCTGTTCGCTACTCCCACACTTGCGTTTATTTCTTGGCTTGAAGCCGTTGATAACTAGAAATTAACAGATAATAAAAGAAAACCACAATGAGTAATCGGCCGCTAATTAAATTTAAACTTATCAAATATGCTGTTTAATGAAAGTGGTGCTTAATTCACTGCCAGCATGAGAGCGCTCAATGTTAAAATAGAGATTTACGTGGTTCTCACAAAGCTAGCAGACAGCGACAAAGCAACGCGCTCGAGCGGTCGGATTAACTAAGATGAGGATAGAAAGTCTGACTATTACAGAATTTCAGATTTACGATACAGAATTTGACCCACCTTAAATAGGGCATTAGGGCCATGGTGCCAAAAGGCTTCATGCGTTCGTTGGGTGATCCATACTACGGATCCTTCTGGTATCAAGATGGGGTCGAGCAGTCCAAGCTGAAGCACTGCTGAGGCGTCCAAATTGGCTGCGACGACCAACGTCCTTAGCGCACTCATGTTGGCAAGGGCCAGGCCGATACTGGAGACGGTGAGAACGGGAGCTGGCCGACGAATGGGCGTTTCAGTCCTTTCGGGTTCCGCACTCGGCGACAATGGTCCGTTGGCTTCTTTACGTGTGACATCGGCGATATGGGCTTCACTGGCTCGGGCTGACGGGTTCATGGAACGGGAGCAAAATATTAGTAATGAAGTACGTACATGAGCACCGTACATTTCCCACGGAAAAGTTCTTTCACGAAAGAGTCTTTCGCTATTTTGCGGAGTAACACAGGCGGAGTTCGTTGGTCGTTTATGACCTTGTTGCACAAAACAGAGTCTTTTGTCGTGAGCTCAACGCGCTTTTCACAGGAGCGAGTTTTCCGCGACCATCTTGCTCGGTTCCGAAATTTCTCTCCTCGAATTGAATCTTAAATCTTCCCGTTCCAGACCCTCGCGCTCGCGCCGTTTTCTGCGCAGTTTCCGCCGCAGTCTCCTACGACGCTCTTGCTTATGATTTTTCTCAAAGATCGCACTTCGCTTTGGATTATTATCCACAGATGGCGCTACGCAAATGCCAAGCTTGCTCCCCGATTGATAATTACGAACTTGATAATTGATGAGATGTTAGTCGCCAAACTTGGTGACAAATGCTCTTCCCTATGATCTGCATAGCCTATATAATGAACGGATATATATAAAGAGAAGAACGAGACACAAGAACCCTGGAATACAATAAATAATAAATATTAATTAAAAATACAAATTAGATAAAAAATAAGGTATAAAAAACAAAAATAATTAATCAAAATCAAAATAAAAAGCTGACGTTTCGGATAGAGCCTATCCTTTATCAAAGCAAAAAAGGGTAATTCTCTAAAAGCAAATAGAATATTAGAGAATTATCCTGAAGTTATGAAAGTTGTACTAACGGACGGGTTTATATATAGTTTGCATGGGGAATAGTAAGACGGTATTGGCTGACAAACAAGAAGAGAACAAATGAGATTAATTAGACGAACTGTTGGGATAGGACAGGACGGAGGACAAATAGGAAATAATAAGGGGGCGGCGAGAAAAATGTAATAGGATGAAACATATGAAAGTGAAATTATAAAAACGTTTAGGATAGGCTTCATGGACTTCATAGGTCGTGTTTTATCTAATACTAGTGGTCTGCTTCTAGTCTAGACAGTCGTCAATCAAATTTTCCTCCACCAAGAGGAGGCAATTTCTTTCATACTTTGGATGACCATTGTGGGTACATCAGGCTTCTTTTCTAGTTCAGTGTATTTCCCTTGGAATATGATTATGAAGGGTGAGATTATGGAAGCTATGCTTCAAGTTCCACACGAATACCGATACACTACACTGTTCGATTGTCGATTGTCGAGTACAACTTTCATAACTTCAGGATAATTCTCTAATATTCTATTTGCTTTTAGAGAATTATCCTTTTTTGCTTTGATAAAGGATAGGCTCTATCCGAAACGTCAGCTTTTTATTTTGATTTTGATTAATTATTTTTGTTTTTTATACCTTATTTTTTATCTAATTTGTATTTTTAATTAATATTTATTATTTATTATTCATAGCCTATATACAAAGTTTCATTACTATCCATGGAATATTGCGGTCTGCAACCCAATATTAATTATATCCACCTGATATATAGATATTTCGGTACATGTTTTTACTTTTCAAATGTAAAAACCATGCTCTCAGTGACAGGACATTACATTTTAAAGATAGAAAAAAGTCTTTGCTATCTATAGATTATGCAAAACAATTTTCTTATATTTGGAGCGTCCGTCCAGCAGCGTATGCCGTCACTTGTGTGTACATATTCAGGCTGTAGAGTGATGCAAACAATTAAACGGCATCGCAATTTAAAATACTGCCAGCGCTATCTCTCTAGAAAGTAATTTTGTTACAATCATTGCTCAGCCGAAATCCCCGAAGCTAATTAGATTACCCTTTCAAGGGGTAAATTTCCAAAAATCATGTCTTTCTTAATTTCTTACCAAAGTGCCATATACAGTGAAACTTCCGTTAACTGTTTTTACCTCTGAATAGCGGATATTTCTATGTAGCGGGCACAACATTAGTTCCCGGAAAAATTGCATTCTCTTTTATGGACCCAGTACATGTACTTCTAAATAGCGGACCTTCCTTATAACGAACGCGAGCACTCAAGCTGTATTACTCTCTGCAGTAAGTTTTCATTTTCGACTTCTTAATAGCGGATATGCTGTCACTTTCGATTTTAAATAAGAAACGTCAGTGGTGAAAAATTCTCAACATATAGGTTAAAAAAGAGCTGCTTTTGCTTGCGTGTGTTCTCTGCTTACTTAACTGAAGCCATTCTTTCAGTAAGTAGCCTAAATTCAAACGTGAATCATCACGTAACTTGTGTATCATTACAAATTGAGAAACTGCAGTACAGTATAGCCTATTTTACTTGTTCGGTTTCTAAATTCATGGCTGGAAAAAGAAAACCCCTCACTTTAAAAGAAAAGGTTGATGCTGTTCATCAACAAGAAAATGAAAAATCCTGAATAGCGAACACTTCTGAATAACGGACACTTAATAGCGTCCCGAAGGTGTCTGTTATTGGGAAGTTTTACTCTACCAATTTTCATGGATTTAATCATGGATTTAACGTAAAAATGATGGATTTTCATAAAAATTTATATCTCTTATTTGACCCCCTTAGGGGATGAATTTCGTAAAAATCTTTTTCTAGTAAGTCTCTACTATAAAATAAAACTACAGACCAAATTTCATATTAATAGCTTTGGCGGTTTCGGCTCGGCGATGTTGTATCAGTCAATCAGTCAGGACATGTTATTTTATATTTATGTATACTGTTATATAAAAGAGAGAGGGGAAAATGTGCACTACCTCATTCATTCATCACAAAACCTCCAGACTATGAAGCCTACAAACTTGAAATTTGGCAAGTATATTTCTCTTGGCTTCTAGGTGCACGCTAAGAAAGGAAATAATAATAATTATAGACTGGAGAAGCGTCTCCAAGCATAGGTAATGATTTTTCAATTGAAAAATGGAAGGAAAAATTCTGCGACCCGGATTCGAACCAGGAACCTCGACTATCATGGCCGATGCCTCTACCAATTGGAAAATCATTACCTATGCTTGGAGACGCTTCTCCAGTCAATAATTATTATTATTTACTTGTGAGTTCATCAATTTTCTGATGGTTTGGAGTGGAGAAATTCTCGATCTGCGGGCCAGGTTCCCGTCTCCCATTGGGCTTTCAACCGTGACAACTTGGTTGTCTTTAAGACACCTTGAGACAGCTTGGCTGTCTGTGGTGTCTGCGATAGCCCAATTGGTAGAGGCATCGGCCATGATAGTCGAGGTTCCTGGTTCGAATCCGGGTCGCAGAATTTTTCTTTCCATTTTTCAATTGAAAAATCATTACCTAAGAAAGGATTTTTTCTTTCTTCCTTTCCATTATACTTTATTTTTAAAATTCAATTTACCTGGAGCTGAATGGGATTTTTGCCAGCGTTAAAAAATTGTGACTTTTGCTTTGTTTTATGAAAAATTCTACGATTTTCCCATGAAGCAGCATCAACAGTAACTGCAAGTCTTTCGCGCTTTCAGAAATGGGGAAGGTAGAAAGGTGCGATTTGCAGCATAATGTTGACACACAAACACACTTACAGTTATGTTTTTTGGTTTTTGTTCTTTGGACGACACATTTCCAAGTCGCTGGATTGGCAGAGGAAGACCCATTTCCTGGCCTCCAAGGTCTCCAGATATAATTGGATTTTTTTCTTTGGAGTTTTGTGAAGGATATTGTCTACCATACCCTGGTGCGGGACCTGCAGGAACTGCGAACTCGCATCACAACAGCAATTGCAAACGTTAATGAGACCATGCTATTCCAGGCATGGGAGGAACTGGAATATCACTTAGATACCCTGCGTGGTACAGATGGCGCACACATTGAACTCTGTTAAACGACTATTAAAACTTTAGATCTGTCTGAATATTATGCCGCAAACCGCACCTTTCTACCTATCCCCATTTCGTGATCAAAGTTGTAAAGATCATTTTGGAACACCCTGTATTTTTCTTCGAGCGACGCCGGGTACTTCAGCTAGTAGATTTTTAAATAGCGAAGCAATGCCGTGTATATTAGTAATCGTAGCCAACGAGAAAGACAGGCCCTGGCTAAAACCTCCTAGACAGAAGGCCTGTTAACTGAAACGTCATACATTGTTACGTCATCATTAGTCGACCACTGTTAAACCTATTTCTACCAATGATAGGTTCTGAATTTAGTCGACTAATGATGATGTAACAATGTATGACTTTTCCGCCATCAGGCCTTCTATCTAGGTGGTGTTGCCCAACATCAACTAAAGATAAGGCCTGGTCACTGAAACGTCATTACATTGTTACATCACCTCAGTAGGGAAAAATCAGGGCTTATTATTGGTGGAAATACGATTAACAATTCCCTACTGAGGTGATATAACAATGTAATGACGATTTCACGCCCAGGCCTTATCGTTAGGTGGTGTTGTGTTGCCCTGTCGCGGAAAAGTCACCTGATCATACTAGTCCGAGTAATAATGTTACCTTCATTGTTTCCATCTTGGATTTTAACAATCGATATTTTTTCGTTTGTTGGAAACAATGAAGGTTGGATTGTTGGCCGGACTACTATGAGCAGGTCACCTTTCCGCGCCAGGGCAACACTTCCTATAAAGAAAGCCTCAGCACTGAAACATCATACATTGTTACATTATCATAAGTCGACCAAATTTAGGGCTTATTATTGGTAGAAATATGACTAACAAAGGAGGAAGTATGATTGCTCGGGAACTTCGTGATTGATCCGGACCAAAAGTATCCTAAATGTTGACCCAGACTATAAGCTATAATCATACTAAGTTTCATCAAAATGCGTCCAGTAGTTTTTGTTTGAAGAGCGTACAAACAAACAGACAGACAACAGATTTATTATATGTATAGAAGATATTGGACCAAAATTAAAATTTCAATTGATATCTGTTATTCTGAAAAAAAAATCGATATTATGCATAGAGTTGTCCGTTAATCCTTAAAGTCAAAAATACTGCTTTTAAATCCTCAAACTCTAAAGATCTTGAAACAGGGGATATCTCCTTGAGCTGAAATTTAAAACATACATTTGCTTCTCAACTTTTCTGTATAGATTTACTGCACCCTATATTAACATCTCGTTGTGCTTTCTCACAGTGATTTAAAGCT